>NMRB01000169.1:454856-500906 GCA_002633025.1 Notospermus geniculatus
AGGAAGGAAATAAGGCGTGCACAGCTTGTTTAATCACTTTTGGTGTGTATACAGTAGCTCTTTAACTCGGCTGGCCATAAATACACACATAAAAAAAATATAATGTTTTTAGAAAAATCACCTGGGGACGGGGTTTTGTTACGTTACGTTACGTTACGTTACGTTACGCAAAGTACCAATAGCCTGTCTACACATGCATGGCTCACTCAGACCTGCCAAGGGTGATTTATCAGCTTGCTTGAGGTTTACTACGATTTTGCTGGAGAATGGGTCATTTTTGGGATGTAATGCTGGAGGTTTAGAATATTTCCGAACACAATTTAAGTCTGAATATTTGGCTTGAAAATGGGTGGATTTGAATGAAGTTCATATACGACTTCTCCGTCATCTGCATAATAGTCACTATAGGTATCCGCCACGGGTTACTGACGACTACGTCCGGCAGTAACCCCATGCATGCATTATGTATTGATCTTCTCGTAGTCGTTCGTAGTCGTCAGTAATCCGTGGCGGATACCTATTATGGCCGCTCTGTCTCGGATAATCTGGCAGCATTCATGAAATTCACGTCCATTCATGAAATTCACGTCGGATATTTCTATCAAAAGGGGTAGACTAAGTAGAAAAACCTGGAGCTTTATGACACGCATGTTGCTTGATCTTCAAAATCTGACATTTCTTGGGAAAATGTTCCGAGTAGGCCTACCAGTCTTTTGTTTCAGCTTATTAGCTAATTAGTACGTTCTAAGACGCGTCTCATTTAATTCCTTTTGACTGATAGTCCCCGCAGGTGCCTTCATTTTCGTCATATAACTTGTACTTTAATGGTATTTTAATATATTTTGTTGTCTGACCAGACGTTCCAAAAATTCACAATGCCAGCTGGCCCTTAACTCGTTTTCTTGGTGGAGTATCATCGCCACCACGAGCTGCGGCAGGTTCATCATCGTCATGACCGTCAGAGTAAGAGCTATTGTGCACCAGCTTGCTGTCCGTCAGAGCTTGCCTGTGATTTGATGATTTTGGCGCCAAGCATGATCGTCTGTTCTGAAGGACCGATATACTAGTATGCCGGCGTGTATTATAGTCAGTTTTGAACTGCAAAACCGTTGAAGATTTTTTTCAAGAAATTACGTTTCGCCTGAATGCGTGAGAAAGCACTGACCTTGCGGGAGTGCGGGAGAATGGGTCAAATGCGTGAGACTCCCGCGAATCGCGTGAGACTTGGCAGGTCTGCTCACTGTACACTGCACACACACACACACACTGATTACACAAGCTCCATTGTCTTTACGAGACATTACATCACCTGAGCTTTGGTGCAATCAAACTCCAAGCCACCACCGTTTCCGACAAATCAAGTAACGTAAAGCGGAGAGCAGATCGACCTTGCGACTGGAAGCAACTACCGGCAATGGCGTTTCCAGCAATGGTGGGCGACTGGCTGGAAACAGCAACTGATCAGTTGCTCAAACAGGTAGTTGCCGCTAGTTCCAGCCAGTTGCTCATGTTCTACTCGTTGCCGGATTGAAGACTGGATCGTGCCAGTTGTTGCCGCAATGACCAGTCGTAGTCGATGTGCGCGGTCCGCTCATATCGACAGCGACTGTTGCGTTCAGTTGCTTCCAGTCGCAAGGTCGATCTGCTCCCAGCTTAAAACGCAAAAGAATGACTATTGCTAGAGACAACGAGCAATTAAAATGTTGACTTAATCACTAATCGTCCAATCACCGGCGAAACTTGCAGTCCATTTCCAATTTCACAGAACATGGGAGCGACCATATTGAGATACTCGAACTACTTTCGAATTTCAGCTCGCTCCAGTCGGGTCGCACCCGAACTCCATAAATTCTTCGGTTATCTACTTTTCTGACGTCATAAATGTGACCGACATCGTTACTCGGGTGGAATGAGGACCGAACTCAACCACTCACGTGAACAACAGCAAAACATTGTCGAATTCACTGGAAAATGTGTAGTGGGATGCGCAACACATTAAGTGCGTAGCTGTGCGAGACTAGGTGGAAAGTAGTTCGAGTAACTCAATATGGCAGCTCCCATGGTTTGTGAAATTGCAAATGCACTGCAAATTTCACCGGTGATTATGGACGATTAGTGATTGGCTGTGAACCTGACGGATATTGAACTTGTTGGATGGGGTCCCACTTGTGGTACTTCACTCAGTGGCCTCTCTATACATGCCGCTTAAGAGAGTAAGGAACCTACGGACTTACATTCTAGCAAGGTAAAAATTCATTTCTTATCGACTAGTTGCAACTTTAATGGGGACACAGCTACATGTAATACGGTACATCTTTTCCATCAGCGCATAGTTACCTTTTTCACTCGATGGCTTTCATTTCGTCCAGTACCATGCGTGTTCCTGCAAGACCAATTCGAGTACGAGAGAAGTGTGCACTTCATCCCCTTCATTGTGAATGAGACACTGCGCCAATCAGCAGCCCCAAATGCTGAGCACTCCAACTCTGATCGCATCAACCGAGTTTTAAAATAAGAGTCCAATGTGGTTTGTGGTCTTAACACGCTGATAAATATGACAACATCCATTCTGAGATAGGCCTATTCAACGTTGTCAATAAAACAGTCATCATTCAACAGATGAAAAACGAAAAGCTTAAGCTTGGCCCCGAGAAAAAACGACCATTTCTTGTCTTCTCCATCTTGAAATATCGCTAAAATAATAATTGTGACCCTCCACCACCAAACCAGTCGCATGTCGCTTTTAGCTTGGCAGGTTGAGACCAAGGACGGGTTGCTGCCCTACAATGGAAGACTGCAGTATCTGCATATTGCAGTCTTCCCTTGTACAGCCTCTGCAGCCTTGCCTATTCAGTGAAGTGGACAATGTAGGTGTGTAATAACATCAGTAGATACTGCTCTCCTTTCTTGCAAAATTATTCAGAGCTGCCACCTAAAACAAGGGAGATATGCTGCTATCCATATGCTGCCTCCAAACGAAGACTGCAATATGCAGATACTGCAGTCTTCCATTTTAGGGCAGGTTGCATCAGCTATGCTCAAAGATAAGTTTGAGGTTGACCTCAAATGAGTAATATGATTTGCCATTACAATTTGAGGTAGTCAAATTTCCAGAATGTTCGTGCGAATGTTCTGTTCTAGAGTTCCGGATTGTAAAGTTCCAGCCTGAAGAAGACTCCGGTTGGAGTCGAAAATTCGCAAACATTCTGGAAATTGACTTTTTATATATCATATATTGTGTGTCGATTTTTGTGCTTACCTTCTCTTTAGAACGACTTTAAGGTTCCCTTGAGAACAAAGTCGACGTTAGGTATGACTGGTGCAACCGGGCCTAAAAATGTTGATAATCACTTTCAATATTGTCTGCCTGTTATGAAATGTGAAGTAATCTATTTATTCCTCTTCTGGTGTCATCTAATTTCATTGCGGCTCACCTTCTGAGCGACTTCTGATTGGGTTTGGTGGTGGAGGGTCACAATTATGTATTGTTTTGAACGGTTGGATTTACACCCCATAAATGTGTTACCAACAGATAGAAACAGATAGAAATATGGTGCCTCGGAATCAAATAAGCCTATTCTGTGGCGCTTTTAAGCAGTAATTGGGAAATGACATTTTATGGGAAGGGTCAGAAAATTTGAACCCCATCATTTTTGGGCAGTTGGAACCTCACTAAAGTCAAAACAGTAAATGAAATGGTCCATGGACCATGTGCTCACCCGTTTGGACATAATAGTGTAATGACAGACAGAGATACATGTCAGTTATGAGCAATCTGGGTTAAGTCACTCCCAAGTTGCAGGACTTCAAAAATTAATGATTTTCAGTTTATGCCACCTGGCGGCCATATCGGATGTCCAATCGGGCCAAAACTTCAGATGCACATAAAGGTCATCTAGAGGGAGCCACACAGCACATTTGAGCGCTCTGGGTCAAGTCGTTCCCGAGTTTTAGCACATGTGATGATTTTCGGGTTACGCCACCTGGCGGCCATATTGGAAGTTTAATCAGCCCGAAATTTGACGTGCATGTAAAGGTCATCCAGAGGGAGGTAAATATCAAGTTTGATCGCTCTGGGTCAAGTCGTTCCTGAGTTATAGCACATTTGATGATTTTCGGATTACGCCACCTGGCAGCCATATTGGAAGTTTAATCAGCCCGAAATTTGACGTGTTTGTAAAGGTCATCTAGAGGGAGGTAAATATCAAGTTTGAGCACTCTGTGTCAAGCCGTTCCTGAGTTATAGCACTTGGATGATTTTCAGGTTATGCCACCTGGTGGCCATATTGGATGTCCGATCGGGCCGAAACTCGATGTTTTTGAAGGTACCCCTCCAATACACATTTATGCAAGATATGAAGATGCCCGGTGAAATAATGAAGAACTGCGGCAGGTTCGTTTGACCTCTGTTACCTTGAAAAGTAGGTCAAATCAAAAACCCGTTATATATGTTATGTATCCTAATTAGATACACCTATGATACAAATTTGGAGATGATCCAGTCATTAGTTCAGGAGTTATTGTACGTTTTGTGCTTTTGGTTTTGGCCACCTGGAGGCAAGCCAAGAATCGAATCGGACCGAAACTTGGTGTCGCAGGTCATCTGACCTAGGGGTATATATGTACCAAGTTTCAGATCAGTAGCTCCAGCGGTTACGAAACGTGCCTTGCTAACGGACGACGGACGACGACGAACGCCGCACCATTGTAAGAGCAAACAAGAGCTCCATGGGCCTGGACGCTTAGCTGACATGTTTATGATGTATGGGAGAAACTCTTCAACTGATGCATGACAGGAGTAGGATAATGGAAGTTGCTCAGTTCAAACAGACAAGTGATTAGCTTTAATTTGATACCCAACATGAGTACCTTGGCTCTACTGGTCTTTAAGTAGGTCACTATGTCATGAAAGTAGGTAGTTCAAACGTACACTTCATTAGCTGTTGTTCGATACCAAACACGCCTACCTTGGCTCCCCTGGTCTTTAAGTAGGTCACTATGTCGTGAAAGTAGGTCAGATCAAACGTACACCTTATCAGCTTTAGTTTGATACCAAACATGACTACTTTGGCTCCACTGGTCTTTAAGTAGGGCACTATGTCATGGAAGTAGGTCAGGTCACACATACACTTCATCAGCTTTAGTTTGACACTAAACATAACTAACATGGCTCAACTGGTCTTTAAGTAGGTCACAAGGTCATGAAAGTAGGCCACTTCAAATCAACACTTCATCAGCTTTCGTTTGATACTGAACATGACTACCTTGGCGCCACTGGCCTTTAAGTAGGTCACAAGGTCATGAAAGCAGGTCAGTTCAAACATATACTTCAGCTTCAGTTTGATACCAAACATGACTAGATCGGTGAAATTGACTTGACAGTCAATTACCGGTAGACCCCTTGGTCTTGGGTGGGTAGGGGTTATCACCCATGATTGGGCTACAATCCTTGGTGAATTGAGATGATATCTTATCAGACCCCTTGGTCTTGGGTGGGAAGGGGTTAACACCCATGATTGACCAACAATCCCTTCTGAATCAAGATAGATATCTTATTAGACCCTTTGGTCTTGGGTGGGAAGGGGTTAACACCACATGATTGGGCTACAATCCTTGTTGAATCAAGCTAGACATCTTGTTAAGACCACTTGGTTTTGGGTGGGAAGGGGTTAACACCGCATGACTAACCTAAATCCTTGTTGAATCAATGTTATCAGATCGCTTGACCTTGGGTGGGAAGGGGTTAACACCACATGATTGGGCTACAATCCTTGTTGAATCATGGTAGACATCTTGTTAAGACCACTTGGTCTTGGGCCGGTGGGAAGGGGTTAACACCGCATGACTAACCTAAATCCTTGTTGAATCAATGTTATCAGATCCCTTGACCTTGGGTGGGAAGGGGTTAACACCACATGACTGGGCTACAATCCTTGTTGAATCAAGGTAGATGTCTTATTAGACCCTTGGCCTTGGGTGGGAAGGGGTTAACGCCACATGACTGACCTACAATCCTTGTTGAATCAAGATAGATATCTTATTAGACCTTTGCAGAAACATGTTCCATGTGCCTGGGACCTACCTCCTACCACCTAAGTCGGAAAAAGTGACTTGAAAAACCTGAAATCAGCACATTTCCTGCAGTCGTTTCAGAAGGAAACAAACTGATCACTGAGACTATACCACCCACCTCACGCAAGACGGAACAGCCGTAGTCACTAGTGACGTCACGGAGTATCTTGGCAGACCAGATTGGGTATACGAAAAACATGGACGATGGACGATGGACGATGGACGGCTCCTTTCAGCATCATCGATAGTAAATTCTCAATGACTTAGGAGCTGTAGGCCTAGTTGGAGGCTATCCTACATTTCATGATTTACGCTGAATATCAACACACTACACCTCTTGGTCGATTTCTTACGTGCATGGTTGTGGCAGGTATGTCGGAAATGACAATTATCATCCAGGCGGTGGAGATCGATGATGCTGAAAGGAGCCGTCCATCGTCCATCATCCACCGTCCATCGTCCAGGTTTTTCGCATACCCGACAATAAGACCCAGTGGAACAGTCATTGTCCCGGATTCGAATCCATCCCGGGCCATATGGGATTTCATTCCCAGTTCTTTAGTCCGTCACATGGGACAGTAAGCTGCCTTGTACCTTGTGCACTTGCAAGGGCAAGTAAAAGACCCCATCCAAGTAAGGAACATGAGTAGCTTGAGATGGCCTCCTCCGTACTTACCAAGGCCAATAATCGAGAGGTTAAGAAATCGGGGCGATTTAACGGTTAACGGTAACACTTTAATACGCTAACGTTATTTTTTACATTGTTATTTTTACATTGTACGTCAGAAATAGCGTTAGCGTTACTGTTACTGTCGTTAACGGAGTGGTTTCTTAACCTCTCGAATGCTGGCTTTGGCCCTGACGAAAAAATCAAATACAAATGTATATCAATACAGTAATTGTTTTGCAGTCTTTTGTAACCCCCTCTGAAGAACTGCCTAGTTGTAAAGGAATACAGTACTTGAGGATTCGAAGTAGGGTATGTCCAAAAGCACGGAAACAGAGACATACAGTTCATCAGGATCACATTACATGAGGCAGACACAATATTGATTTTTTTACATGGTATTGAATATTTGAATATTGATCACACTGTTATCACTCGGCCCTCAAGTGTTTTGTTGTCTGAACCAGTTCTAACAGGATCAACTAGAAAGAAAGTTGTCATTGTCTTTATCAAGTTTGACGACGTGCTCGATTAGCATTCTGTAGAATCACAGGTATGGTCGTCACATGTACCAATACAGCCGACACAATCTCATGCTATCAGCTGGGTGAGAACAGCCTGACCAAGGTCATGTCAGTAACTCATGGGGTGAGGGGATTCCAATGTACTGATATCTGTTCAGGTACATTTGGGGAGGTATTCATTGTTGGGTGGATGGAAGGTCGTAAACCCCGAGAGGTCAGGGTGTATCAACCTGACATTGATACAGAGAAGAAAACAGTGTCAATGAAACAAATACAAATCAATGGCGAACGGATGAGAGCAACAGGGGCTCCATTCTGCGCTGTGAAAGGAAACAGACTCGTGACCGGTTATGGTAAGAAAGTCCACTTACTTACCATCTTGGTTTAAAGCGCCACTATATGCAATATGTTTTCTCGTGGCGGCCGACGTAACCTTTGACCTTTATGTAACCTAGTTTATGCAGGCTCGACAAGACTGTTCAAATCTATCTATTTGATTGATCTTAATTACCAATATTAGGCATAAGACTGTTGCACCACATCAAAGAATGAGTACCTTACTTGATGGATGGTATAGTAGTCAAGGTATGAGAGGGTGTTGAACTTCTCAAGTGATGAAAAGGATGGCGGCCATTTTTGTCAGCTAAAGTTTCGACATACATGTATCAGTCTATAGCCTAGGTGTTACTACTGGCTTTGTAATGGGTAGGAAAAGACACCAGATTATCATATTGGTTCCCGATTCCGCCGCCAGGGAAGGGACATTGGGGATACCTCATGCACACAATGGCACTTCAAGACGGTTGACACATCTCATCAACTATATAGCAAAAATAGATAAGAGAGGACTCTCTTATCTATTTTTGTATATAGACAAATCCCAAATATCATCATACACAAGAATATGATTTTTAGCTGATGTATTATCCTGTATTACCCGCTTATAAATAAATAATTACTTCAAGCAAAATGATTCTCGTTCAATCAAGTTCTTAAAGTCCTTGTTTGGCAAACCCGTGTTTTACCTACATGTTTCCTGGCATGGTACAGGGTGTTACAAAAAGACCTCAGCGACAATAGCTCTTCCACCGTTCTCTTATTAGGATTTAAAATCTGTAGCCCTAGCCTACTTCATGGTTGGCGACTGTTTGGAAAGTCACACTAGTCTCGGGCACCCATGCCAGGCGTTCATATGTAGATACGAACGTCTGGGCCACATCGACATTTCCACTGTAATACAGTGCATTGTGGGTAATGCTGCAGCTGGTCACGTGACATAAGATGGTTGCTTCCATTAATGGATTATATCTCACCTCACAACCTTCCAAAATGTCTGAATCTGGCAATGAATCGATTGCTGAAGTGATTTGAATCAGCGTACTGAACAGCATCAACTTACTGAGTTGAATTTCAGGCTGAAAACTTTGTATCCGTTTGGAAGACGTAGTCGAAAAGTAACTGACATTTTATGGTCGTCGCATGATGAAATCACATGATCACTTCTCTTGCCCAATCAGCAGCCGGATTGTCATTTTCAAATGGGAGGAATCGGCGGATGGAAATGAATGACTGGCTCTCTCCCTGATTAGCCAATCAGCGACGGGTGTTGAAATAAAATCACCCATTACAACAGAATCGGCGCTGTGTCCCAGATCCTCGTATATGCTATGCATTATACAGGGTCTGGGCGCCCGAGACTAAAGTCACACACGTTCTAGTTTGGTTCCCGAACCCACCGCTAGGGCTATGAGGGTTCGGTGTTGGCTTCTGTCCGCACCGAGATTTCTGGTGTCTGACGTCACGAGACACTCTCCAACCGCAAGGGAGACACTCTCCAATCCACGCCGTTATCAGGTAGGTGATCAGTAGACAAAATGGTGGAATACATCATGCGACGTCAACGAGAGAATCTCCAACCGAATTTTCTTAGGGGGTTGGTTGTTGGTGACCTGGCACACCGTTTGAGTCTTGCTGCACAAGCAACACAATTTGCTTGAATGCCTTTTCGAGAGCATCACGCTTTTCCCGACCTTTTCTGCACATGTACGCGGTGCACTACAACAACACAGCATGCACAGGTCACCGCCGAATTTCACCAACAATTAAGCAAGTTTGTCGTTTTTACCAGCCTTTGAATCAAATAAACTTATCCGCTTCTCGATGATTGCGTTCCCACAAACAACGCAGTCGGTGGTATTGTTTTTCGAGGTGTGTGGCCGAAAACGCTTTGTGACATTTGCCAACCACGTGCCTATGTTTTCATAGTGATTCTAAAAATAGTAACGCCATAAAAGGAAATGCTCAGAAGCCAATACCGAACCCTCATAGCCCTAGCGGTGGGTTCGGGAACCAAATTAACACACGTTCATGAGAGCTACCCCAGCCGTCGATTTTTTTTTTTGTTCAAACGCCAGTGAAAGTTTGCTAGCAACTGTTGGGTAACGGGAAAAGTGTCGTTAAGGTCACAGTCGATCATCAATCAGATTATTTCACATGGAACCATGCCACTTTCACATGACTTTCTTAACTCGTGTTCGAACAAAAACACGGAATCGGAATCGACTGCTAGGGTAGGTCTCATGAACGTAAAGGCCCGTTTACACATGCAACTTTTCGTATGCAACTTCATGCATCTTGTTGCATCAACCTGATGAGACCAAAAATTTCATCAAAGTTGCATGTGTAAACGGGCATGCAACCTGCTGCAACTACCTACTGCAACTTGTTGCAAATTTAGGATCCAAGTTGCAGGTTGCAGCAACTTGCAACTTTCTGGGAGATATTACAGCAGCATGCCTTTTATAGTGTATTCGTTCACCTTGGGTTATCATTTGGCCCTTAGCAATGGTATTTATAGTAACTTGGAATCGCAGCTGTACGGCAAGGTTGATTGTGCACCGTGAAAACTATCGAGGTAATGATTCATCGAATCTCTTCTGTGCTTTTTCCGGTAACTAGGCCGAGTTCGATTGGTTGTTTTTTTTACGAAGAGTCATGTATCACATCCAGTACGTGGACTAATTCCGTATGATCGATATCACTCGACCTCGTTCCAGGCTCATTCTCGTGAGACTCTCAAAACAAACTGTGAACATCGTTTGTCAAGATGACTGCAGACATACCCCCCCCCCCCCATCCCGAGATTGAGATCATTTCACTTGGCTGTTGCCTTCCTGATACAGAAGAGGCAGGAGGAGCGTCTGGATGACTCTGTTTCCAGGGGATGGACTCCAGGCGACGTTGAACACTGTGGACGAGGTTGCGATAAAACCTTCCTGTAGTAAAAAAATAGTCAACATCGACCAAGCTAATGAGCCAGCTTTTATTACAATTAAGCCAGGAAGAGACCTCACTTAGAGATGCTCTACTTTCTTCGTAAATGATGGGCGTTAACGAGGTGGTTGCTGTGCCAAACCAGGTCATACTTTGTTTCTAAGTTTCTTACTCTCCCAAAGACGAAAGTTCAATATAGCTGTTGTGATGGAAAAGGCGTGTGCCTCTCATGTTGAAACTGACATTGAAAATATTGATGGTGAAATAGACACTGGAGTGAATTGGGTGCTTTGGCCGAAGTTGTTCTGAACCAGACTTATGATGGCGCTGGTCTGACTGTCTCGTAACAGGAATACTTCATCTGCAAGTACAAGGTGAGTAGTTACATGTACCTCAACCAGCCGTGATGACCGAGTCGGTTCTATAACATCAATGCACTATATGCCGAAGTGCCGCCCCCAGTTCATTATTATGTCAAAGCCCGGTGTTTCCCGCCTGCATCGATTGACCAATGACGCACGAGAGAAGGCCTGGTCAGTTTCTTGCGAATAAGATATGGGGTGGTGGGATATCACTAGGCCTATGTTATCATCAGTCAAACGAAGGCTCAGAAAATGACATACCCCGCGACGCCAGGAGGGCGCCACCTTATTTGCCTTCAAACAACAGAGCTATCAACATCTCCGGATACCTCTTACACTACTCAAAGAAAAAAAATATAGTGATTTAGACGGGGTTCGAACCGTCGACTTTCTGATTCGTAATCCACCACTCTATCCACTCGGTCAACGAGCCAGCTGACAGAGACGTGATTTGTGTTTGTCATAGACGTAGGCCTTCGACTGACATAATAATACTATACGAATAAGAGAAAACATGAGAAGTCTTCCAACTAATTCGGTGGCCGAATGGGGAAGACGGTGGAACAGAGATAACAAGGCGCGGGTTCGATTCCCTGCCGGGTAAAACGTTTTTCTTTAAAAAAAAAACGTGTTCAGCAGGAGCTCGCTAGAGGATGTTGACACCTCTAAAGCTAGAAGACAAATAAGGTGGCGCCCTCCTGGCGTCGTGGGGTATATCATGTTCTGAGCCTTCGTTTGGGGTGTTTGCAATTCTCTTGCTCGTCGTATGGGGGCTTTTTGTTCGTTCACGTCAGCTTTAAGTGTGGTTTTAAGGCTTTCACTATTCCCAAGTAGTCCTACCTTTCTGCATCTCCCTTTTTAACTTAGATTTTAACTTAAGTGATGATTTGAGGGAATCCCTTGGGATTTTTACACTTAAGTCGTTTTATGCATATATATGGCCCCTTGCCTGAAATCGGCAAGGAATGAGAAGCTTGTAGAAGTACGCCACCATGGCAACTCACTGGGAGGCGCGCATGTCGCACCAACCCCATGTTCTCGATGCTGCTCCCGACCCCACTTTCAAATGTACATGAATACACTGTTATAACACAGGAGATAGAGTGGGGTCGGTGTGGATTTCACTTTATCGTCCTGATTACCTGGTTGACTCTAGAAATAACACAGTGAACTGGTGGACTCAGCGGGGGTCATCCAACTCTCACTCTCTTCACCAGACGGTTATGCAACTCTTCAAATGGTCATAAGTGCAGCTGTATGCTGCATGTAGTTTGTTNTTCTGGCGTCTGTGTCATTGTTTTATGATCTTTTTTCTGTGAAGCTATCTGGTTGAAAATTCCTGTCAGTTTATCACGTATAAAAGTTAGGGTGGGAGGGGAGGTTATGATATCCTGTAAATCTCGGTCTTGTTACTTGATATCAGAAGTTAGAAAATTTTTGTTTTAGCCATCAAAAAAAATTACACAACTCTATCATGTATATACATGTATAAGAGGAATTTCTCTAAGCGCTCATCCGCCATTATATTATGTGAAACGTGAAATTGTCATCATGCCAGTAACACTAACTCCAGCAAGCTAGGCCAATACCACCAAGTTCCAATGCTCATTGGATGTAGCTTGCCATGGACACATGTGGGTGACGACTGTATTCTACACAGCACAAGGTACGGTACACCATGAGCAGTGTCTGTCTATAGCAGAAAACCTTTTACTTGTTATGCAATGGCCCCGACTGGTGGTCACCTGAGACAGTGGTTTATTATAGCAGTCACAGTCAGGGATGAGGTGAAGTTTATCTTGACTCAAGTGGCACAGCAGGAGGTACCAGATAAAGTTGGCTCAGGCGAGAACATGGAGCTCGTGCGACATGGTGTACCAATCCAAAAATATCCTGTCTCAAGTGCCTCTTCTAAACATTGAGGCCCGAACTTATAAAGGATGTCTATCTCTTACACAAGTCTAACTCGCCAAGACAAGTCTAAATCAGTCGTCTAGCTTAAACTGCGATTACGGAAGGATGTCTAGCTCAGACGTGTCTAAAACTGCCGTCCAAAGATAGACAACGGTGTCCAAATAACAAAGGAATAGCAAAACATGCCAGGGGGCTTGTTTTGCAGTTGTCTAAGCTTGTGATTCATTCATAATTTCAAGTTTTTTTGGTCTTAAAAGGTGTCCAAGTGGCCCTAGATTATCTGTATGAAAAGAAAACGTGGCTATGAAAAATATTCAAGGAAATATCCCGGAAAATTAGGTGGGCATTTACTTTTGAGTATGGGTGTACTATCCATCCAGTCACAACAGCAAATAGGCCTATTATGACGAATGCCATGTAAATGAGGTCATCTAAGGTATGACCCTTTACAATTCATTATATAATCGTCTCGTCTGAGATAATATTTTAAAAGAAAAGAAAGGCAATGTGATCGGCGATACATGCTTAATCACATGTTGGACTTGACTAGCTAGACTGACGTCCTTGCCTTGTTCGAAATTCCGATAAACACCAGTGTTTTGGTAGACTTGTCTAACAGTTGTCTTACAAATGTTTAGGCTTAAACAAGTCCAAGTTAGACACGCGAAAACACCTTTTATAAGTTCGGGCCTGAAAGTTCGATGACGCGGACTGTTGTCTGTATGCCATTTTCTTCAATCAGGACGGAAAGGGAAAAAAGATATCTGAGGAATAACTCACCACGATTACGTCGAACAAAAACAGGGTTTATACCAATTTATGATCATAATTTACCATCCTTTTGCCAACACACATTTTTAGCTCAGCTGACCAAAGGTCAGCGGAGCTATTTATATGACTATAAAATGGTTCAAAATCTGTCTGTGTGTGTGTGTGTGTGTGTCGTCCGTGAAACTGGTACGTTTCGCAACCGCAAGGCCCACGGTCATGAAAGTTGGTGGAGAGGTAGGCCCTGGGAAGGACTCGAAACAGAACCAAAAATTTTTGCGATCTGACCTACATAATGCCCTCCAGGGGGCATTTTGCGCAAAATGAAATGTCTCAATATCTCAGCCCCTATGACAAATTTGTCTACCAAAAGTGATGGGATAGATAGGTTGATATTTTCTACATCAGCTCAAAGGGAAAATAATGTTAGATCTGTCCACCAGGGGGTGCTATTCAACAAAATCAAAAACAGGGGTATTTGAATTTCCCGCCCTTCAAAGTTCCTAGTGACTCTGTACCTGGTGTTCTGTCCACCTATATGTAGCCAGTGGTACACTGAGACTGGACTGATACTATGTTGAACCTTAGCTGACAATGGCCACTCACTGTGCTTTTCATCACTTGAGAAGTTCAAGGTGCTTTTATATTGTGACTATCTTTCATCAGGTAAGGTGACATACTTCAACTCATTCTTTTATGTGGGGCAACAGTCTCAATGCCTAATTAGTAACTTACATCATTCAAATAGGTAGATTTGAACAGTCTATGTAGCATGCATTGATCACAAGATGATGATCAACCTCGTCACCATGAATTAGTGCTAGCTGTGGTCTCACTAACCAGTGGGGGGCATCCAGGCTACCAATGCTTCTAGGGCTCACACTATCATCATGACATATATAACTGATACATTGTCTGAAGTCAAGGCCTCAGCCTATTCCAGTTTCAGTTCTCAGATGTGACAAAATTGGTATGGCCACAGGGGCTGTCTCAGAAGTACCGGTAGGCCTATTGTCTACTTGACCAATAGCAGCATCCCGAGAATATCACTATCAGGCGTTCTTAGTGCTCGCTACCTTTGTCGCCGCACACGGTGACGAAGGTAGCGAGCAGTAAGAACGCCTGATATTCTCAGGATGAATAGCATTGGGATTTATTCAGTAAGCCTAGGCCTAATACAAAATGCGAAAGAGGCATTTTCTTTTGAGATTTTTAAAATATTGCTCACCTCATCCACCACTTACTAAGGTCATCTGGACTTGTTCCCACTCTTTTATAACCCCTTACCACCCATTATTTACCACCAAATGGTTGTCAAAAGATATCTATCTCGATTCATCAAAAATTAATTGCAGGCCTATTACCCGTGTCTGATGTTAACCCCTCCTCACCCAGTAGGTCTAACATGGTATCTATCTCTATTCATAAATGATTATTAACCCCCTTCCCACCCAAATGAGTCCAGAAATAGGTCTGATATTATACAACATCATGATTCACGAATTAACCCCTTCCCACCCAGTGGGTGCAATACGACATCTAGGCCTATCTCCATTCACCAAGAGATATTGACCCCTTCCTACCCAAGTGGTCTAATATTAAGATACCCGTTTCGATTCACAAAGTGACCCCTTTCCGCTGATTTTAGCGAGGAATGCTATATATTTGATTGTGAACCATTAAAAAAGGTGCACTGTTGTATCTCGTTTCGCCTGTCTCAACCTCTTGAGTTGGCAGGTCATAGTCAGCTGAGCGCAAGGCCCATGGGCCTCTTGTTAATGAACCCGAGAAATTTTAACTTTGATGGCAACTGATTTTTTCCCGTTTTTATTTACAGACAATGGCATCTGCTGACAGTGGTCTCCTCAAAGAACTTGAATGCCCCATATGTCACGAGACCTATGGGGAACCGAAAGTAGTTGGAAGCTGCACTCACTCGTTTTGTAAAAACTGCCTGCGACGTCAAATACAAACGGCAGCAAGAGGTGGTGAGTTCCCGTGCCCTGTTTGTAGAGAACCATGCCGGGTCCCGCCGAATGGAGTGGACGGATTCACAACAAACTTTACTCTTGCGAATATCATTGAGGAATATAGAAAAGAGTTGAATCAGAAGAAATGGAACAAATGTTCCTACTGTACCGACATGAATAAGAATGTTGAGGCCTCCCTTTGTTGCCCGCAGTGTAAAGACATTAGTTTATGTGACGACTGTGGCCGGAAACACAAGGACCATCCAAGGACCAAAGGTCACGATATCATTTCATTGTGTGGGCTTCACTGTCAACCCCTTGATCAGTTCTGTACAAGCTGTGAACGGCCAATATGTGTCGTCTGCTTTGGTAAACACGCCGACAAACAACGTGATCATCACGTGATCGACTACAAGGACGGGATCGAAAAAATGAAGACAAACATATTAAAAGTCGAGTTCCATAAGGTACGAGCTGCATCCCGTGAAATGTTGTTGATACAAGAAAATGAGCTGAGGAAAGTGCTGGAGGAAAGAAAAAAGATATGGGAAGAGAGGAAGAAAACCGCTGCCGTAAATTTTAGTACCTGTGAAAAAAAGGTTGACGAGTACATCCTCGAATGTTCAAAGACGGCTGAATACCTCCGATCCCATTTGGAACTGATGAAACGGGAAAAGGTGGAACACGAGGCCCGGAAGAAGAAGTTACAAGAAATACAGCAGCCATTCCTTCACAGACTCGACGAGGATTGGAAAACAGACATGAATATGATCCAGAGTTCCATCAAAGATGTCACAGTCATGCAGGATGAAATTCAAGCCACATCCACCAATCGCGATGCACTGTTATCTGAGAAGTTGCTCAAAGCAGACCTCAGTAAAAACATAACCCGCACGTACAACAGAATGACGGAGCTTTCTGACGCTTCCAAAAAGCTAGATGCTTCCAAGAAAGACTGGGTGATGGCGTTTAGGGAGAGAATTAAAACAAATGATGACTTGTGTGAAGAATATGTCGCTTCTGCGGGACGATTCTCATCAGCTTCACTATTGTCCAAACTAGAGGTTCCTGGAGGGAGTAGAGTGAGGAGTGTTGCATTCACGTCAAGAGATCGCATAGCTGCATCTGGCAAGGTACATGTAGGTGGAGTTTTTAAGGTGTTGATGTGGGACTTACACTCTCCGGGCGCTAAGGTTATAATGCAAGAGGAAGCCATCATACCTTACATTGCTGCATTAGGACAAGATCATCTAGTTGTCCTGAGAAGGCGATCGCCGATCCTTGTCGTCATAGATGTCGTCAGTGGTACGAAGAGGGAAATCGATGTAAAGCTCTCAGACGAGGCGATAAAACTGTTGTGGTCGGTTGAGGGCGTTAGCCATGGTAACTTCTTGGTTTCATACGAGAAATACCCACATCACCATGTCATGCATGTTGTTTTGATCGACAGTGAAGGTAAGGTACTCCAGGATATCGAGACCGGTCAAGGATATCGATTAACATTCTGTAGAATCACAGGTATGGTTGTAATATGTACCAATCTAGCAGACACAATCTCGTGCTACCAGGTGGGTGAGAACAGCCTGACTAAGGTCATGTCAGTACCTCATGGGGTGAAGGGGTTCGATTGTATTGATATCTGTTCAGGTACATTTGGGGAGGTATTCATCGTTGGGGCGATGAAAGGTGATGTACCCCGAGAGGTCAGGGTGTATCAACCTGACATTGATACAGAGAAGAAAACAGTGTCAATGAAACAAATACAAATCAGGGGCGAACAGATGAGAACAACAGCGGCTCCATTCTGCGCTGTAAAAGGAAACAGGCTCGTGATCCGTTATGATGACGAAGTCCACTTACTTACCCTCTCGGTTTAAAGTGCCACTGTATGCATTAGGTTTTCTTGTGGGGCCGACGTAACCTTTGACCTTTAGGTAACCTAGTTTATGCATGCTCTACAAGACTGTTCAAATCTATCTATTTGATTGATCTTAATTACCAATATAAAGGCCCGTCTACACGATCATACATTTGTTCAAAACATCCTCATACATTTGTATGATGATGTTCATGGACAGATATTTGATTGTGTAGGCTGTTTTCCCAACAAACTTGAACAGCAACCAACATGTATGATGATGTTCAAATTTGTGTGATGATGTTCAGGACAAAATGTATGATCGTGTGGACTGTTTTTCCAACAAACCTGAACATGTATGATGATGTTCAAATTTTTAGCTGCATGTTTCATCTTGCCAATGCAAAACATCCCCAAAAAAATGTGTGATGATGTTCATGGACAAATGTATGATCGTGTGGACGGTTTTCCCAACAAACTTGAACAGCATCCAACATTATCCTTTCTCCATCATACTTCATCATACAAAGTCCATGAATGTTGGACTGTAGATCGAAATCCACAACAAACTTGAACATCATCATGCAAGTGTATGATGCTGTTTTGAACAATGTATGATGATGTTCAAAATTTTAGCTGCATTGTCACAAGACAGAAATCGACACCCAAGCTTGGTCATCATCATACAAATGTATGATGATGTTTTGAACAAATGTATGATCGTGTAGACGAGCCTTTAGGCATAAGACTGTTGCACCACATCAAAGAATGAGTACCTTACTTGATGGGCGGTAGTCGAGGTATGACAGGGTGTTGAACTTTTCAAGTGATGAAAAGGATGGCGGCCATTTTTGTCAGCTAAGGTTTCGACATAGTATCAGTCTAGCCAAGGTGTTACCAGTGACTTTGCGTGGATCGGACAAGACACCAGTCTTATCTCTTGGTTCCCGATTTCGCCGCCACGGAAGGGATACTAAGGGAAAGCTCATAGACAGATTGGCACTTTAAGACAGTTGGAACATCTCATCTCCATTGTGACTTAAATAAATCAGGTGGCACTGACACTGTCAAAACCAATAGGATCAGTCATGAGCCGCGCATCGGCAAATGACGGCAGCAAAGTTTTAGCGGACGAATGCAGTAATATATAAAATTCTCCTGATTGGTGCTCAATCAACTAGAATGGGGCCGATTGGCATTAAATTGCACCGTAGTGACTCCTGTTGGCCAACTGACCGACAGCTCCTATTTACTATCCCGGACATTGCCTTTGCTCATATACTGGAGTACCTTACCTCAAAGAAACAGCCGTCTGTAGGCTCATAAATGGAGACACTTACCCGATGGAAATATCGGGTGTCTATTTCTTTACATCAGAATTATATTGATGCATAGGATCAAAAGATAAATTATATTGATGCATAGGATCAAAAGATATCCGAGGTGTCAAACATATCCGCAGCTCGATCGGGTGTTTGGGAGGCACTGGTAAACATGTCTCTCTGTTTATCGGGTGTCGGTCGGGTGTTTGGGAGGCACTGGTAAACATGTCTCTCTATTTATCGGGTGTCAGTCGGGTGTTTGGGAGGCACTGGTAAACATGTCTCTCTGTTTATCGGGTGTCGATCGGGTGTTTGGGAGGCACTGGTAAACATGTCTCTCTGTTTGTTAGTGTCCGCCAAACAATAATGCTGGCTCTGACATACAGGGGCGTTCTCAGTCATTAGACGCGAGGAGAAAAATTGTATCTGGTCGTCACCAGGTTATCAGTTTGATAATCATGAAAACAGAAGTCCAGGTAATTGACCTTCTTCGATTGGATATCATCCATGATCAATATGATTGATTGAAATATACATACTGTACATACATGTACGTACATGTACATGTAATACTATTTACAAAATAATACGATTTTCACCTGATGTATCATATTGCATTAGAAGCTTATGAATAAAAATTGCTTGAAAAGCGAATTTGTTCTTGTTTACAGTGTTCTTTTCCTAAATTCCAAGTTTGAAAAAGTTATGTTTTACCTGCAGGAAGCATCACGTACTGCAGGGGGTTATAAAAGAAATTCCGTTGAAGTAAACACTCTCTCGGCATGAACTCTCAGGGTACGGACCGTTGAAGATCCCAGAAAATACCAGGGAGCAACTGGGTGACACAAATTTTACACACTGTGTCTCCATGACAATAAGGGGTATTCGAAAAACATGGACGATGGACGGCTCCTTTCAGCATCATCGATCTCCACCGCCTGGATGATAATTATCTCATTTCCGACATACCACCCAGCTTCAACATGAATTTAAGGGTGACAACAGCACAGGCCTACGACCAACATGATCAATCACGCATTACAGCGTTCAGAATTACCTCTTCTCTTGTCTACATTGTATACTGGCGGTAAAACCGCCGATAGATTTCGTCATTTTCACGATTTTCTCTTTGCCTGGCACGTTTGACGCCTTGGGACACTTCCGGCAAACAGCCATACAGTGGGATTATTGCTGGAAAGGGCTGAAAATTAATGCTACTAGCAAAGTACCCGTCAAATGACGGGCATGACGGGTCCTGAAACACGGGGTGGCTCCAGAATGCAGAGTTATCGGACGTAAAGTGCACGAAACGCCGACGCGAACGTTTGTCATTTTGTTGGGTAGGCCTACTCTTTTCGTGGCAGCGAACAGTGGGTTTTGTCGGCGCGTTGGCGTTTTGGATGCTTTGCGTAAGCTCCCTATTAATTGGGAGGTTTCGAATAAATCAAACGATAAACGCAAACTTTACGACAACGTTATTTTTCGTACTACACATTGGCCAGATTTTATATTGCATTTTCGGTACGAAAATAACGTTGTCGTTAACGTTTACGTTTATCGTTTGATTTTGAAATCTCCCTAGTGAGTTTAAGAAACCATACGTTAACGCTCACAGTCACCCCCAGAAGAAATACAACAGATACATCCGATATGATGTCAAAATATGTCATTAACGTTAGCGTTAGCGTTACGTACATGTATGGTTTCTGAAACCCACTATTCGAGAGGTTAAGAAACCGCTCCGTTAACGATAACACTAACGCTAACGCTATTTCTGATGTACATTTGCAATGTAAAAAATAACGTTAGCGTTAGTGTTACCGTTAACGGAGCGATTTCTTAACCTCTCGACTGTCAGTCCCGTTAACGGTGGTCCGCTACCCTCCCTCCGGTCACGTGCAGTGTTGACCAGTTGTTACCAGTTTATACCGGCATAACAGGTGTGAAACGTTTTTCAGTGCCAGGGACAGGGACATGCGTGCGTAGCTCCTTGAGGCCTGTGCACGGTAGTGACAATGACATGCGCTTATGCATGGGGTGGAAGGCGTGTCAAGCATCCGGTGGGAACTTGCGAAGTAGGCCTACTCGGTCCCCCCGTTTCCATCCACGACGTAACTTTCCATTGCGCTGACGTCGCGATCATGACGCAAAGCCTGGTTGGCCAAATGCATTGTTGACGTCAGCGTATTCGTCATGCACATGATGCATGGAGCGTGCGTTACCGTGACGCTGCAAGGCAACGGCGGTGACGTGTTTCGACTGTGACGTCAGGCTCGGTCGTCTTGTTTTGGGTGGAAAAAGTCGAACAAAAGTGCGATTTACGCGGACGTTATCGCTCCTCACGCAATTCGAATGCTGCCAAACACAACTTCAAGGTGAACACATGCCTACTGCGAACAAGTCGCCCAAGGGCGATGCGCTCAGCTGACATGTGAATTTGATTGATGAAGCAGTTCTCCAGTTATGGAACAGAATGCCCCATCCATTGGAACATGCGAAGTACCTACTCGGTCCCCCCGTTTCCATCCACGACGTAACTTGCCACTGCCATGACGTCGCGATCATGACGCAAAGCCTGGTTGGCCAAATGCATTGTTGACGTCAGCGTATTCGTCCTGCACATGATGCACAGACCGTTGCGTTACCGTGACGCTGCAAGGCAACGGCGGTGACCATTCGGAACACCTCGGGTCTTTCCGTCATACTTCGGGAAAGCCCCTCGGATGTCATACAGTCATGCGCGGAATGATTCTGGACGTGATCGCGTCCAAAATTGTTAGGCTACCGCATCACTCACGACAAGTTAGTAGCAACCTCCGCGAACAAATATAACACCTGCAAACCATGGCTGTCTGAAGGCGTGTTTATCGCTCAAATATCAATTATTGGTATATATTTGATACGCTGTAGGTAAACTTGGAAGTGACACGCCAGTAATGTGGTTATTTACACATTTTGGTGATCATGCCGGGCAAGTGGGAAAGTAGCTCTCGCCACTAACGTACGTTGTAATGAAATCCCTCAAATAGTTACTCGCTAGAATTCACATAAAACGCATGGACAGCATTGAATCAGTACACTATTGACATAATTGAGGACTAAAGTACACAAAATGATCATATAATGTGCGATTTGTGTCATTTCAGTACAAAATATTAGCGAACTATTTCTTAGCGGAAGAACACTCCGCCAGTCTGTGTAATCGGCGCGCCGCATCACATATCCTTCCATTTCAATATGGCCGCTTTTCTATGACATTAGAGATTGAAATCTGACAAAGTTTCAAGCTCTAAGTTGAGAATGCGGCGGTGACGTGTTTCGACTGTGACGTCAGACACGGTCGTCTTGTTTTGGGTAGAAAAAGGCAAACAAAAGTGCCATTTATGCGGATGTTATCGCTCCTCACGCAATTTGAAGGCGGCCAAACACAACTTCACGGTGAACACATGCCTGTGAAAAACGAAGGAGAGTCGTCGAGTCGTTTCGGAGGAGTTTGAGTTTATTACAGAAATCGCCTTAGACTAATATAATATAGATGTATTGCGAAATAACTCATTTTGTGCAAACACAACATCAGTTAAATAAAAAATTATAAGGGAACTATTTCTAGTCTGCGCAATGCAACAACCGCATCACTTCTGACCTGATCACCGACCATATGGTGGTCGAACTTAATCCGCTATATACGGACGAGGTGCTTATAATGGCTGCCCGAAGGTTGCCGAAAGCTTCCGAGTCGAAGACGATTGAGCATCCGAATCTGATTGGCCAACGGCTGATTAAACATGGCATTCGGCTCGGCCTCGTATACCTACACTTCATTACCTTTAGTTTGATACCAAGCATGACTACCTTGGCTCAACTGGTCTTTAAGTAGGTCAGTAGGTCATGGAAGTAGGTCACTTCAAACCTACACTTCATTACCTTTAGTTTGATACCAAACATGACTACCTTGGTTCAACTAGTCTTTAAGTAGGTCACTAGGTCATGGAAGTAGGTCGGTTCAAACCTACACTTCATTACCTTTGCTTTGATACCAAACATGACTACCTTGGCTCAACTGGTCTCTAAGTAGGTCACTAGGTCATGGAGGTAGGTCAGTACATACCTACACTTCATTACCTTTAGTTTGATACCAAGCATGACTACCATGGCCCAACTGGTCTTTAAGTAGGTCACTAGGTCATGGAAGTAGGTCAGTTCTAACCTACACTTCATTACCTTTAGTTTGATACCAAACATGACTACCTTGGCTCAACTGGTCTTTAAGTAGGTCACTAGGTCATGGAAGTAGGTCAGTTCAGACCTACACTTCATTACCTTTAGTTTGATACCAAACATGACTACCTTGGCTCAACTGGTCTTTAAGTAGGTCACTAGGTCATGGAAGTAGGTCAGTACATACCTACACTTCATTACCTTTAGTTTGATACCAAGCATGACCACCATGGCCCAACTGGTCTTTAAGTAGGTCACTAGGTCATGGAAGTAGGTCAGTACATACCTACACTTCATTACCTTTAGTTTGATACCAAGCATGACTACCATGGCCCAACTAGTCTTTAAGTAGGTCACTAGGTCATGGAAGTAGGTCAGTTTATACCAACACTTCATTACCATCAGTTTGATACCATACATGACTACCTTAGCTCAACTGGTCTTTAAGTAGGTCACTAGGTCATGGAAATACGTCCGTTCATACCAACACTTCATTTAGTTTGATAATAACAAAGAACATAGTTCTCCCTTTGGCTCAAGTGGGCTAACTCCACTGCAATCGAAATCATAGTTCATACCAACACTTCATTTAGTTTGATAATAACAAAGAACATGGTTCTCCCTTTGGCTCAAGTGGGCTAACTCCACCGCAATCGAAATCGCCGACCCTCGCATCAGATGGGAAGGGGTCAATAGGCCTATATCACTTATGAGTCGAGATGGATGTTGTATTTAGACCTACTTGGTTACAATGGGTTAATACCAGATAGGCCTGCAATATTCGTGGTGAAGTGAGATATATATCTTTTGAGACGCATTGGGTGGGAAGGAGTTAATATGGGAACCAATCCATGACTGACGTCACTAATGGTGGACTGGATGACGTGAGAAAGGGCATATATCTGATCTGGCGATGTTCTCCACCATTCAATAGTAGCTTGCCATTCAATACAACAGGGTGTTTTGACCGTCTCCGAGAGTTCAAGATGAACTTTCTTGAGGAAGGATAAGCCGCGGCCGGGACAGAATTCGTCTCTTCTCGGTTTATCAAATGAGAACAAATAAGACAAAATCCATAATGATAGTCCGAACGTCTGACTAGTCTCACGCGGTCAGACTTTTACATTACCATTACAGAGTCTGACACCACTCGTGTATATTTTCATTCGGAACGACCTGAGGCGAACTGCTTATCTGCCACTGGACGGCACATTTCACCTCGGACACAAGTGCAAGGCAGCCATATTGTTTATCTGATGTACTGGGGGGGGGGGCGCACTATATCGACGATATCTTTTCATATTAGTCCGAACGTCTGACTCGTATTGCTATTTTAGAATCTGCTGGACGTCAGTTCTGCAAATGAGCAACAGGAGGCAGTGTTCGGACTACCATAATGACTGTCGCTGTGTCGCGTTTTTGAGAGCGATGCATCCTGAACTTCACCTGATGAAACCACGAGTTCCCTGTCCCTTCGTCGTTGATGGTCCCAATCAAGCTAAAGACATGTCATGCTATCGAAATGTGTGAAATATAAGGAATTTTTATTGTTATACGCAATAAAAACAGCCAGAGTCTAAGACTCGAAATGACGAATGAGAAGCCGATTAGAGATCGAGCAGTGAAAAGCGAGGGGCCGACGAAAGGCCTCATTCGGCTGATAGCACCAAAATTATCATATCACTTCGTCGTTAATGGTCCCAATCAGACTAAATATGTATCAAATAATCTAAATATCTGAAAGGGGCTGTATACTTAAGGTTGAATTGTCCCAAATAAATTTTTGATTATTTATAATAAAGTGACAAAACCCATTTTCACAGGGTGTGTACCAAAAATCAAGCTTCATACCCTATCAATTTCAGTTTGATATATTGCCTGTGGACTGAGTTATTGGGGTTTTCCATTTTACGGAAAATACCCCCTGGAGAGCAGAATGTACGTCAGATCGCAAAAATTTTTGGTCCTGTTTTGAGTCCTTCCTAGGGCCTACCACTCCACCGGCTTTCATGACCCTGGGCCTTGCGGTTGCGAAACGTGCCAGTTTACGGACGACACACAGACACACAGACACACACACACACACACACACACACACAGACGGACGCCATTCAGTATACATATGACTAGCTCCGCTGACCTTCGGTCAGCTGAGCTAAAAATGAAAGAAATCCGTCGAGCCGTTTCGGAGGAGTTTGTGTAAATCACAGAAATCGCCTTAGACTAATATAATATAGATACCTACTATAATTCGGGAAAGGGAGAAAAGACCAATCCCTACAACTTTTCAAAAGGGACCCATAGTAAATTCTCAATGACTTAGGAGCTGTAGGCCTAGTTGGAGGCTATCCTACATTTCATGATTTACGCTGAATATCAACACACTACACCTCTTGGTCGATTCTTACGTGCATGGTTGTGGCAGGTATGTCGGAAATGACAATTATCATCCAGGCGGTGGAGATCGATGATGCTGAAAGGAGCCGTCCATCGTCCATCATCCACCGTCCATCGTCCAGGTTTTTCGAATACCCGACCAGATTTGGCTGATTTTGCCATTGTCTCTGCAAGCTATGCTGGACTACTTTTTATATATCGGGTGGGCCAAAAAAAACGCATCGAACTTCAAATCTTGATTTCTCGACAACTGCCCATTATAATTCAATGAAATTTGGTACCGTATCATTTAAAGATGTTTTGTTGAACGTGTGAAATTTTTGCATTGATACCTTTGGTATTAGCACCGTATCACGCAATTTAAAAATCATTGTAAAAAAATGCGATTCCGGAATCCGGTAAAATACGAGTGGATGAAAAATTCCCAAATTTTAAATTTTCATTTCTCATAAAAGCTTTACTACAACTCAGTGAAATTTTGCATAACACTGCTCCATGGTATTGCCCCTAATATGTGAAAGTATTAAACCAATAACTTTAATATCTACCCTGTGGCGCTCATTACTATAACGCCATATTGGAATCGAGCGTTTCGAAGTTTCACCATTGTCTCCTAAAATATGATGAATGATTACTATGGTTTTTACATTTGACACCACAATCTTAATACCAAAGATAATGTGTTGAAACTTTCACATTTTAGCGGCATAGCCAAGGAACAGTATTGAGTTAATTTTCATTGGGTTATAATGAATAGTTATTGAGAAATAGAAACGTGAAGTTCGGGACGGGATTTTTCATATCTTATTGGATTCCGGAATCACACATTTTTACAATGATTTTTAAATTGAGCGATACGGTGCTAATACCAAAGGTATCAATGCAAATATTTCACACATGAAACAAAACATCTTTACATTATACGGCACCAAATTTCATTGAGTTATAATAGACAGTTGTTGAGAAATCAAGATTTGAAGTTCGATGCGTTTTTTTTGGCCCACCCGATACATCACAATCCTAAACGGCAGGCGTCAATCTTCACCCGGACAGGAATTGAACCAACTGCTCCACAATAAGGCCGATGTGATAAGAAACCAAATCCAGTTGAGTACAAACTTTGTAACCAGCTCATTTACTTCGAACTAGATCAACAACTGGTTGTGATTCGGTCCAAACGTCAGACTCAAAATGTTCAATGGATAGGCCCTACACTTCATACCGCCGGTGTGCTCGCTCCAAACCCAGAATTCTCTCAATAAACTGACCATACGCGACTCATATTGCTAAATACAGCACGCAAACGTTCCTAATTACGATGCAGGCCTACTACAAGTGATAGAAGCTTCGCAAGTGTCATGAATGTAGCCAAGGTGGCTTGATGACTCGGTTGCTGGCATCTCGAGAGTGACGTCATCAGGCGGTAAAAATAAACGCGGCCATTTCGTTTTTGCTTACAACGCCACCTGTTGGGCGAAAAAACAGTTATGACAGGAAATTAAATCTTTGTTGATATGCAATGCATCTGCACTAGTGTGAATGCACCAACTGGTCACATTTTATAGAGATAGCCATTTTTGGTTTTTCCGCCATCACACGCTTAATATAGGTCAAATAGCGGAAATCATTGCCCTGAGTTATACATCCACCTAAGGTCTACCTCTGGGGTAAATTTGACTTTGATCGCACAAGCGGTTACAAAACGTGCCATAAAAATCATTTTTGGACACAGACACACAGACACACATTTTGAATGGTTATTTGACTAGCTTGGCTGACTTACGTCAGCTAAGCTAAAAAAATATCCTACGGGAGAACATACCATACCGCACTAGGAGTGAAACACCGACGCCCAGTGACGGATTCTTCTCTGTACGTGTTCCCAAGTCAGGATGCCGTAGGCCTACTCTAACTAGAAGCTTCCCTAACTCTAAGGTTTACCTTTAGCTATTGTTTGCTGGGCGGAATACAAAAGCTTAAGGTGGGCCTTAGAGTTAAGGATGCTTCTACACTGAAAAACTATTCTTAATCAAAATGACGAATCCAGTTTCGTTTTCCTTTATCACCAAACTGAGTCTCTTCTGAAATCCATTGTGGAAAAGTGCCAGCCTGAAGAAGACCTCGGTTGGGGTCGAAAATTTGCGAATTTCTGGAAGTTGACTTCCTATTTATTATCACCAAACTGAGTATCTAATTCGTCGAAATGGCAAGTCCACGTTCGTCATTTTGATGAACCCTTGTTTCTGTTCGTCAAGGGTTCGTCAAAATGACGAACGTGGACTTGTCATTTTGACGAATTAGAAACTCAGCTTGGTGATAATCGAAAGCGAACCTAAAGCCTGCCGCACACTGGAGCTATCTGCTGAGCAAACAGTCATTCAAGACTTTTTGCTCAGTAGATAGCTCGCGTGTGCTCGTAATTTCGGTGAGTTTTCAGAAAGCTCGCGTGTGCGCGTATTTTTCGGTGAGTTATCTGCTGGACGGTCTGGAATGACTTTTTGCTCAGCAGATAGCTCCAGTGTGCGGCAGGCTTTAAGTTCATCTTTTTGACGAAGCAGAGTTGTTCAGTGTAGAATAGGGACCATGGTTATTGCAACTCTTGTATGGAAACACTGCGATATGAGGAGCATTAGAAAACGTCATTCCGGGTCATGACGAAAGAACTCGCAGACTGTCACAATTCAGTTCCTGACGTAAATGCAGCCATTTCAAAAGCATCAGTCGCCCGCTTATCTATTTTTGCCAACACCAATGTCAAGATATGCCAATATTCGAATATCGGAATGCGACGAAAACACTACTGATAGGCCTATTCGAAAAATAGGTTGTGACGAAAACACAGCCATTGCCAAGCTGAACCAAAAGAAAACATTGGAAAGCCGAGTTATAACGAGAACACAGCCACCGACAAGTCTAATACCAAGAAGTCTGATCATCACGTGACAGGAAGGCTGCTACGGTCCCAACACGATAAGATTTGTGCACAGTGAACGTGACGATACTAGACTGGTACCCGGTCCTAACTATTTTACATCGGACTTTTGCATATGTTAGGACCGGGCGTGCCTATCGCGTTCGTGAATCGGATTGGCCGATGCTGCCGCAGGTGGTAAGTAGAGGAACTATTATGTTGATACCTTTTCTCTTTTTACCCCTTCGTGATTGGTGGATTTCCTGGGTCAAATGTAGGTCACTGACCTTCTATCTTCATTCCGGTACGTCAGCCGTATTGAGAATTGAATAAGTATTTCATAATTTACATAAAATTTCCAAGTGACGTCACTGCCTAAATTCCTCCACAAATGGCGGCCAATACTGGTCCCACCAAACAAGCCATGACTGCAGCGCGCATGTTGGTAGGATCAGGTACTAGTCTACGACGATACTTAGGTCTATACTATACATGTAATTTCAACGAAGCTCTCGGAAGTTCACACACTCATGCAATCTTATGGGTAGGCCTATTTCTCTCTCCGTCGTTTAAGGGCCTGTCACACTGACGTAGTTCTCAAAACGTCCTGCTCCGTCCTAAAAAATCGTAAAGCGGGCTAGAACGTGTAACCCTTGGCAAAATAATGCCTCGATGTTCTGGAGCACCCTTCCCGTCCATGAAGTTTGTAAAAAGACTGTAAAAAGTTGCCACTACTGTACGTCCACTCCGTTCGCACACATTTTGAGCCCGTTCGGCAAAATTTTCAAGAACGTACTGAGAACTCGCTCAGTGTGATTGGGGCATTAGAATCGATTCGGTTCATTCATCAGGTGAGAGAAAATTTGAGCGAGGATCCAGTGAACACTTTAGGAAAGAAAAGCTAGAAATTATCACATAATGCAAAAGGGTTTAACTGGCGATGACTGCACGACACCAAGAAAGCACTGATGCCATGTTTGAGATAACGGCTTTTTCGAACAACCGGGCCCTGGGTGTTGTATAAGAACAAGAAAATGTTCATCAACTACATCCATTAATTAGGGTCTATTCATTATAAAACCTTTAATAAGCCTAATGAAAGTAAAAAAGTACATGTACATGTATTTGAAAAAAAAAACGTTTGAAACCCCTACAACCCAGGGACGTAGTTTTTAGCTTATTAGCCGCAGGTTAAAGTCAACTGGTTCAGCCAATAGAAGTGACCAACGGACGGCAGAACGTCAGCTGGGCCATTCTTACTGGTCAGAATATGGACGAAATGAATTGTGACTGGAACATTATTCGGTGAGAAGTTGCCAAACCGCTTAAATTGAATAGACTGAAGAACGAATCTGACGGTGTGATGTCAGGCAAGTCAAAAGTAACCTTCGCGGATGATCGTGATCATGATAACGATGATCATCATCATCATCATGTCACATCATCACCATTGTCACATCATGCCCTGACAAACCTTGAGTTGAGCTGTGGCTGAACGTAAGTTCAAGATAATCTTCGTTGGTGCATACGGACCATTGCGAACGTACTTGCGGTGTTGCATAAGTCTATGTATTCCTTTTCAAATGCCCTTAACGCACTGAGGGTCAGTGCCTGTCAAATTCCTCGCCTGTTCAAGCTTGATAGTGTCGGGGTAATGCCCACTGGGGTACACGATCAAATTTTTCATCCAATTTTCTGAACATACTAAAGGCCTACATGCGCATTTGTACACTGAAGCCCCAATGGGCCCGGAATCTGAATTTCCAAATGAAATGGTCCATGGACCATGTGCTCACTCGTTTGGACATAACAGTGTAATGACAGAGAGAGGTACATGTCAGTTATGAGCAATCTGGGTCAAGTCATTCCCAAGTTGCAGGACCTCAATGATTGTTGGGTTATGCCGCCTGGCGGCCATATTGGATGTCCGATCAGGCCAAAACTACACATGCACATAAAGGTCATCTAGAGGGAGGCACATAGCACATTTGAGGGCTCTGGGTCAAGTCGTTCCTGAGTTATAGCACAATTCATGATTTTCGGGTTATGCCACCTGGCGGCCATATTGGAACTTTAATCAGGACGAAATTTGACGTGCTTGTAAAGGTCACCTAGAGAGAGGTAAATATCAAGTTTGAGCACTCTGGTCAAGCCGTTCCTGAGTTATTATGATTTTCAGGTTACGTCACCTGGCGGTCATACTGGATGTCCGATTGGGCCAAAACTTCACATGCACATAAACGTCATCTAGACGGAGCCACATAGCACATTTAATTGCTCTGGGTCAAGTCGTTCCTGAGTTACAGCACATTTGATGATTTTCAGGTTACGCCACCTGGCGGCCATATTGGAAGTTTAATCAGGCCGAGATTTGACGTGCTTGTAAAGGTCACCTAGACGGAGGTAAATATCAAGTTCGAGAACTCTGGGTCAAGCCGTTCCTGAGTTATAGCACTTGGTCGATTTTCAGGTTACGCCACCTGGCGGCCACATTGGATGTCCGATCGGACCGGAACTCGGTAGTTTTGAAGGCACCCCCCCCTAATACATGTTTATGCAAGATATGAAGATGCTCGGTGAAATATAGAAGACCTGTGGCAGGTTCGTCACTTTTGTCGAACTTTGACCTCTATGACCTTGAAAAGTAGGTCAAATCAAAAATTCGTTATATTCATCGTATCCATGACGTAACTCCGACAGTGTCCGCCATTGCTGACGTCGCAAGGGTGGTGGGCAAATGACGCAAGAGTGGTGGGCAAATTTCATGGCTTTGCTGAAGAAGCTGGTGGGCAAAAAAGACGCAACGTCACAACGTCACCATGGTCACGTAGGCCTGGGCCTACGTCATGGATACGATGAATATGTTATGTATCCTAATTAGATACATCTATGATAAAAATTTGGAGACGATCCAGTCATTAGTTCAGGAGTTATTGCACTTTTGTGTTTTTGGTTTCGGCCACCTGGAGGCCAAGCCAAGAATCGAATCGGACCGACACTTGGTATCATAGGTCATCTGACCTAGGGGTATACATGTACCAAGTTTCAGATCAATAGCACCAGCGGTTACGAAACGTGCCCTGCTAACGGACAACGACGGACGACGGACACCGCAGGACGATAAAAGCTCACGAGTGAGCGAAAAATTGGATGAAAAATTTGATCGTGTACAGCAGGCATAAATAAAATTGGCCTCAAAGCCTGAATTAAATTGCGCGGAATATCCGTCAAATCAGATAGGATTGTCACTTTTAATTGCTATCGCACTCTCTCGAAAGACAAAGGGTGGTTCCTTCTAAAACCTGGACAAAATATAACCTCGAACCACGATTTGATTCCACAGTGTGTATTCGCCATGTCTTGAGGTATAATTTGCCTAGAAACCAACACCTAGAATCGATTGCCGACTGATTGTGAATGATCTGATTATAAACGTATCGGTATGATACCAAAAGTTGGCAGAGCTGATCAATAACTGCAAAGTGGATAACAATGACAACGTATTTTTCCCAAAAGGCAAATTCTTTGTTTCCAGATACTTCAACAAAATGCGAGAAGTCCAAACAAAATACGACACAATTTCAGTCACAACATGCAAATGCAGCAAGTGTTAACTTACACTTCATCGGTTCTAGGACTCCTCCTCCCCCCCCNTAATATAGCACCAATTAGCACAAAATTTCACTAATAAGTGTAATGTAACGCCAGGTTATGTCTCTTATAGTAGAATTTACATATTATTCGCGTTTTTTCGAGAAATCGACACTTTTGTTTGGGGCATAATCGCCGATGTATGGACGAATGTATACATCATCATGAAACGGCATTTTTGTGTACAAAATAACGAGAGCATGCAAACAAATCAGAAGAATATATCACCTTTACACAACGATGTGTATCAAGATCTCCTCCCCTATTTATTTTGAACCGTATGTAATCCTTCATCACCGAGAAATGAGCAGAAAAGTCCAGAATTGCCCCGTAGCAGACGAGTCAGGTCGCCATTTTGTTTGATCCACGCATAACCGACGTGTATGGAGAGACGATGTGTGTACGCACATATAGTGCACGAATGTTCAGGTAGCCTTCTTGGGACTAAAATAAAGGGACGCCTTGTGGATGAGTTGATAATTGGGGTCAGTGTTGATGGTGAATATAGGCCATCGCCGCATTTGGGTTATCAGTATTGTCCAGTTGGTTCAGTGTTACGGCTATGGTTGGCTATTGCCATGGGTTCGAGCCCGGGTGGTGGAAGAAATGTTTTTCTCCATTTCTTTTCTTTTATTTACAAAGATTTTCTCTGTTTGGATGTAAGGACTTGTCCTGCTATCGATTTTCTTTCCGGTGCCCAAACCAAACATCTATTCCCCCAGCAACTAACTGCAGTCTCATGATCTGAACGTCACTTCGTGAACTCGGTCGCCACCAGGCTTGTTTTTCTTTTTACTGATATACCTACTCCAGTCCCAACAAAATTCACAACAGTTCGGAAAAAAAGTTCGCGTCCCGATCGACGAAATCCAGGTTAAGCCAAGGCTGAGTAAGGCTGGGCATTAGTAACACTAGCATGATACCCATGGCGAGCACATACGCACAGGGCGCATGTGGTCAGAGGATGGCATAAGGGGTAAAAAATATAATGGCACCATAGGCAGTAAGGGTGGCCAAAAATCATGCTGAAGTCATGTAGAAAATCCCTGAATATTATGGGTTAGAATTGCAGCAATGGGGCTGGTGACGGACGGGTAGAGATGGTGCCGATTCCAAGACTTTGTCCCCTGGACATTCCTCCCCCTCCCGATATCTGCCTATGGAATTTTGCCCGCCGGACATTTACCCTCGTAGGACATATTTGGCCCCAGCACATGTCCCCCAAACATCTACCCCTGACATGAGGCGGCTGAACTTAAGCGGCTAATTAAGCAGCTTTTAGCCCCCAAAATCTCGGAAGTGAACATGAGAGGTCCTACGGGGGGTTCAAACGTCGAGGGGGGGGGGGGCAGAAATCATGGGCAATTGTCCGGAGGAAAAGTATCCTGATACCGCCCATGCAATGTAATGATGTGGCGATGAGACGATGGCCGAAGACAGGTGTAGGGTGGTTATGCGGCTCACACGGAATTGGTGCGAATGGTGAACCGCAATACAAAAAGAGGTGATGGCAAATGTGCCGCTCGATTAGTGCAGAAAAACCATTGATTCTGCAAAGCTCGCATCACTTTCTGGCCTAAAAGTAGGTGGAGGACACTCCCCAAATAATAACTAAACATTCCCAAACGTTGTTGTCTCTGGTCAATGCGTAGTTTGTGAGTATTTGCGTGACAAAGACCCATGTTTGCTCGGTGACCTAACATCTGTACACATTGTTACACTGTACACCGGTATATGATGCGATCAACTCCAGTTGGTACGGACGTATTTCAAAATGGAGTCCTTCCATTATAATAAGAAGATGAGACCTTCCATTCAGGTTGGTGTTGATCTAAAAATAATTGGTAGTACAACCGGGCTTCAGTAACATGAGACCTTCCATTCAGGTTGGTGTTAACCCTCTCGGGACTGGACGATGTTGGAAAGTGCACAATTCGTAACATGAATCTGTGATGTCTCTACAAAAACGCGCCTAGCTCCCTAAAATTGCAACCAAAACTGGCGACAAGGCACTCATTCTGGAGGCAACTGGATGGGCCACGATCTCATGGAGGTTTGCTTCTTCCAAAATGTCTGTGCGGAAATAGTCGCGTTCTGCCTACTTCTTCGTCAGGTTTCCAATCTTTAAACGTCCATATCTCGATAACCGTCATGACCGTTGCTCGTACGCGTCTGCAAATTCGCCAAAATGAAGCTACTTTTTTCTACTCTTTCTTTTGGCGCCAGTCGCGTCGTCGTAGCTGCTTCCGTTCCGGAGATATGGCCTTTTTGTCACAACATGTCAGATTTGCACTTTGGAGTCTGTCAATCTAGGCCCCGGGACAAACGTTAAAATGCCATTTTAGCCAGGTTTCTTCAATCAGAGCCAAATCACGTATTGAGAGGGGGGAGGGGGGAGTCTCGCATTAAAAAATACGCAAAGAGAACGCGGATCGGTCCACTGGTTACGATTCTATGCCAGTTTGAATGTGCAAGGGTGTGTGGTACAGGCCCAACTCGCCAAACGGCGAGATCCGTCCCGAAAGGGTTAATCTAAAAGCAACATAATTTGGTAGTACAACCGGGCATTAGTAACAAGAGACCTTCCATTCAGGTTGGTGTTGATCTAAAGGCAATTGGTAGTACAACCGAGCATTAGTAACAAGAGGCCTTCCATTCAGGTTGGTGTTGATCTAAGGGCAATTGGTAGTACAACCGAGCATTAGTAACAAGAGACCTTCCATTCAGGTTGGTGTTGATCTAAAGGCAATTGGTAGTACAACCGAGCATTAGTAACAAGAGACCTTCTATTCAGGTTGGTGTTGATCTTAAAGGCAATTGGTAGTACAACCGAGCATTAGTAACAAGAGACCTTCCATTCAGGTTGGTGTTGATCTAAAGGCAATTGGTAGTACAACCGAGCATTAGTAACAAGAGACCTTCCATTCAGGTTGATGTTGATCTAAAGGCAATTGGTAGTACAACCGAGCATTAGTAACACTAGCATGGTACCCGTGGCGAGCACATTCACAGGATGCATGTGGCCAGAGGATGGCATTTTGCTGGACGTCTCTGTGTGGGGGGGAAATGTTTAGTGGGGGCCAACTCCTCGGACAATAATCTAGGCCTATGGGAAGCAGATGGCAGCAGTTTTATGTGTTGAAGTTCCTATTTTCTGATCACCCTGCCTGGTTGAAGACAATGCATTATACCTAGTTCCGTCGGCCACCGTGTAGATAGTGTTGCGTACGAAGCGCCATCTACACGGTGGCCAGCGAAACCAGGCTAGTGGGCATTCCAAATCATTGGAAGTTTCTTCCTGCATTTTATTCGCTTAAGGGTAAAAAAATTTAATGCCACCCGCTTAAGGGCCACCCCATATCATTTTCAACACTTCCTGTGAAAATGGTGCCATTTCGATCAGAAACCACGGAGGAGTTCGTGTTCGAAGTTAAAGCGCCACCGTCAATTATAATATAGATGAGACCTTCCTTTCAGGTGATCATGTTGATCTAAAAGCAATTGGTAGTAGGCTACAACCGGGCATAAATAACATGAGACTTTCCATTCACGTGGTGTTGATCTAAAAGCAATTGGTAGTACACTGACTTTTTATTTCTCAGCATATTATACACGACCAAGCCACCGTAAGAATTCGCTACTAGGTAAGAATACCATTCAAAAACTCCATTGATACGCTGTGGTCGTTGGACACTATGGTAGGGTAATGGCCCACAGATCGGAATCTTGAAGAGTAGGCACTCGGAACACCTCGGGTCTTTCCGTCATACTTCGGGAAAGCCCCTCGGATGTCATACAGTCATGCGCGGAGTGATTCTGGACGTGATCGCGTCTCCAAAATTGTTAGGCTGCCGCATCACTCATAACAAGTCGCCATCTCCGCGAACAAAATATAACACCTGCAAACCCAGGCTGTCTGAAGGCGTGTTTATCGCTCAAATATCTATAAATTGACATATATTTGATACGCTGTATGTAACCTTGAAAGTGACACTTCAGTAAATGTGTTTTATTACATATTTTGGTGGTTATGCCGGGCAAGTGAGAAAGTAGCTCTCGCCGCTTACGTATAATATACGTTGTAATGAAAGCCCTCAAATCAATACCCGATGAAAAACGCATGGACAGCATTGCATCAGTACACTGTTGACATGACTAAGTACTAAAGTACACAAAATGATCATATACATGTAATGTGTGATTTTCGTCATTTCAATACTATATTTAGCGAACTATTTCTGAGCGGAAGAACACTCCGCCAGTCTGCGTAATCGGCGCGCCGCATCACATATCCTTCCATTTCAATATGGCCGCTTTTGTATGACATTAGAGATTGAAATCTGGCACAGTTTCAAGCTCTAAGTTGAGAATGGAAGAGTAGGGTGTGACTCTCCTCTTTCCTATACATTAATGCTTAATGTCGCAGCTTGTCGAGGGAATGTCGCAGACTTTAGATTCGCCCCTTGTCGTGGGAAAAGGTCGCCAGTGGGACACGCCCATAAATGCAGCTTAAGAGCCAGTCCCGCAAATCCATTCGCCGCTTTACTCATCAACATTCATTCTATCTACCACCCAGGAAATCATCGCACCAATCTAACAAACCGGAGACAGGGGGCCCTTAGTACTAGAGGTATTCATTTTCTCATGTTAGTGTTATTTGCTGTACTCCGAGGCCGAAAAAAGGCAGATTTAATCACCAATATTGTAAACAAATAAGACTGACAATGCGTACAGTACTTCAACTATACCAACTGGCAGTGCGTACAGTCGCTCCGACTGACCTAGCGAGAAAATACTGACAATTCGTACAGGTGTTTTTTTACAAAATGCCTATTTATCTTGCAACAAGGGCGTGTAAAGCAAAGCCTACTATGTACACAGGTGCAGTATTACCTGGGCCAAATATGAGTAGAAGTAGAGGCAATTATGTGCTATGTTTCACTCAAAAATTGCAATTTTGCATCAGAACGGGAGCAATATCATGCAAACATGGCCATTGCTTCACACTGCAAAGTCTATGTAAAACGAACCTATGGGGCACTGTGGGCATATTACATAATGTTCACATATCGCAGCAAATCATTGGCTATCCATCTTTCCTTCCGAGTCTACAAATGATTTTGTGAATGCATCGTCTGCTATCAGCTCAGGACCGGATATTCTGACAATGCGTACAGTAAAATTTGAATCACCAGCGTGTTCTCGGTCCAGGGTTTTCGAATAACCTTCTCCTGTCCGAACAAAATTCACCAATTGTTCGGGGAAAAAGTTAGCGTCCCGATTGACCGAAATCCAGTTTAAGCCAAGGGTGAGCAACCGGGCATTAAGGGCGGCGCACACGTGTGACTAAAATGGGGGCGACTACCGATGCGGCTACGTCGCATGCGATAATTACCTTTGAGGTCGATCAGTGATGTCATCCACGACATCACTGATCTTCCAAGGAAGCATTTGTCGCAAACGAGTCAACAAAAACTAAAATGAAATGGTCCATGGACCACGTGCTCACCTGTTGGACATAATACTTATAGTGTAATGACAGAGGGAGGTACATATCAGTTGTGATGAGCAATCTGGGTCAAGTATTTCCCGAGTTACAGGACTTTGATGATTTTGGGGTTATGCCACCTGGTGGCCATATTGGACGTCCAATCGGGCCGAAGTTTTATGTCCACATATAGATTATCTAGAGGGAGCCACATATCAAATTTGCGCACTCTGCGTCACGTCATTCCGGACTTATAGCACTTTGATGATTTTCGGGTTATGCAACCTGGCGGCCATATTGGAAGTCAAATCAGGCCGAAATTTGATGAGCACGTAAAGGTCATCTAGAGGGAGGTACATATCATGTTTGGGCACTCCGGATCAAGCCGTTTCTGAGTTATAGCACTCAGATGATTTTCAGGTTGCGCCACCTGGCGGCCATATTGGATGTCCCATCGCACCGAAACTCGTTTTTTAAGGTACCCCTCTAATACATGTTTATGCAAGATATGAAGTCGTTCAGTGAAATAATGGCGAACTGTGGCAGGTTCGTTACTTTTGTACAAATTTGACCTCTGTGACCTTGAAAAGTAGGTCAAATCAAAAACCCGTTGTATCCTCATTAAATACACCTGTGATAAAAATTTGGAGATGATCCAGTCATTAGTTCAGGCGTTATTGCACGTTTTGTGTTTTGGTTTTGGCCATCTGGTGGCCAAGCCAAGAATTGAATCGGACCGAAACTTCGTGTCATAGGTCATCTGACCTAGGGGTATAAAGTTTCGGGTCAGTAACCCCAGCGGTTACGAAACGTCCCTGCTAACGGACGACGACGACGGACACCGCATGACGACAAAAGTTCACATGTGAGCTAAAAACTAAAAATATGTTCAGTCGCTGATGTGGTCGCAAGGCCGGTCGCCTAGAAAATCGCTCGAAAAATCGCAAGTGTGCGCCGCCCTTTAGTCACATGAGACCTTCCATTCATGTTGATGTTGATCTAAAAGCAATTGGTAGTACTTTGACTTTCTACCTCTTAGCATATCATACTGGACCAAGCCACCGTAGGAATTCGCTACTTGGTGATAATACCATGTAAAAACTCCATTGATAAGCTGTCCTCGTTGGAAACTATGGTAGGGTAATGGCCCACAGATCGAAATCTTGAAGAGTAGGCTGATTTTCCCTCTTTGACAGCGAAGAAATAGAAATATATCATTTGATTGATCCCATACATCTAGCCTATTGTTCTGAAAAAATGTTTTCGATTCTGCCCCAACAAGAAAGGGATACTTCTTTTTGTAGCCAGATGCTTTAGTGAAGACATATCGAGTTTTCTTTCTACCATATGAAGACATTAAAACCAAACCCTCTCTCAGGAGCAGGTACGTCCCTCCCCGACTGGAGTCTAAGCATGTTTCATTAACCAATAATAATCGCAGGCGAAGATGTTCAAACAGAGTATCAAACATATATAAACGTGCCTTTTTACCATAGGGGTGATATGACAATAAAGCAAATGCTTTATTAGGCCCAGTTCGGTTCGTTCCAAGAATCAACTTTTGATATGCTTGTTTCGCCAGGTTTGCGGGCAGAAGAATTGTTGCTACCACCTTTCCGTGTATATTGGAAGCAATCCACGAAGATGTTTTCTCCCTAACAGTGAAATTCCTACATTTCGCAATAATTCGATCTCCACTGAGGCTAGGATAGCTAACCATGCCCTTCATTTTAAACTCCCAACGGTGTTGGTATTCTAATCCTCCGTTAAATGACAGTTCAACTCCGTAGAAAAAGTAGGTAAGAAAAGCCCTTGAAATGATAATGAAAATGTTGTCCACACAACACAAAGCCCATTCTCTTATAGTAGTTACCTCTCGAGGCACTCTGACCAACCAGGGTCCTGAATCTCCCTTGTTATCTACCGAGGAAGAACCCGTCAACGATATTAAAAGCCCGTTTCCACTATAATAGAGAGGTTAAGATCTTGAACGCGAACGACAAACGTGAACGGGAATGACGTCATTGTCGTTCCCGTGAAAAATTCGCGTATATCTGGTTAAGAAGTGAATTAACCAGGAACGTGAACGCCATCTATTGTTTAAGTAATTGGGCATGCATTGTACGTGTGTCGCGAACAATGGTAGTTTATATTGGTACCATCTCCGACGCTGAGGTCAGACGGTTTCATCTTACTGACTCTACCACCTGCAGGTCCGGACTATTTCAGCGGAGGATCGTATATATAGGTCACAGTTGTTTCCAGTAATGCAAATGGAACTGAAGTATTTCATGGTTTTATCCACAAACGAAACCCATGCGACCCAATTTAATTCTCGTTCGTATGCCACGTTCAAACGACAAATCGCCTGTTTCTGCGTTCACCTCTTCCGAGAACGCAATCGGGTGGCGAGAAGCAGTGACGCAATGCCAGCCTTTATTGGCCACGGTTAGTAGTTATGCAATGGGAACAATAGCCCTGTTTACACTACATAAAAACCCGCGTCTCACCCGGACTTTTTCTGTCTACACCTGTTAAAAGCGCGGGTCTAAGAGACCCGGGGATGAAAAGTCCGGGCTTTTTGAGCCCTCCGATTTCGAAGGGTTTTTGGAGGGCTTAATTGAGACCCGCGTCTCCTGCGGGTTTTTTAAGTAGTGTAGACGCAATAGACCCGGGCTTTATCTAGTTCTTGAACACCGCGACAGGCGGCGTGTCTTGTGGGCATGCGCGGTAAACATCCAGCACTCCAATTTGGCGCCTCCTGTTCGTGAAGAGTACGCTCCAGCAGCGACCCTATCGCCGGGCGTAGCAATTAAAGTTCAGCTAGATTTTGGTAGTGTAGACGCTCGCCGGGTCTCAGGCGGGTTTTTTCCAGGCCCGGGCTTGACACGGGCTCAAAAAGCCCGGGGGTTTCTATGTAGTGTAACCACAGCTAGTGTTGCTGGCATAATTGAGTATGGCCGAACTCACCCCTCTACAAACATTACATCATGCCTATTGGATTGATTCCTTGAATATGGGGTTCACAGCCAAGACCTCCATAAGAAGATCTGTCTAGGCTATTCATTCGGATCACCTGAGCTCAACACCTCCTTCAGGACAATAGATTTAGGAAGAGGAATTCCTGTACAAGAAACGGCGTTCAAACGCGAATGGGTTTGTCACGTGGCTGCCTACTGACGTCACTCGCGTTCATGTTTGTCGTTCGCGTTCAGGATCTTAACCTCACTAATAGCGGATTCCGCGGCGGTTTCCGGCGAGCGGTGCGGTTTTCACAGGGCTTTGGATAATCCTTCGATGGTTTAACAATACAATGGCCTTTTGATTATACCAATGCCTGTGAAAACCGCCCCGCTCGCCGCAAGACGCGGCAGAATCCGCTATAGTGGAAACGGGCCTTTATTCGAATATTCGCGATGCCTCTGAACGCGACGCGATCATTCAGTCGCATCGTGTAGCTTATTAAGGGTGGGTATACACTACACGCGATTCGCCCAACGCATGCGATGGTTCTTTGCTATTTCATGCCGCAATGCCTCCCAAACAAAAGCAATTCGCGTGCGATTCCAAATCGCTTGGCGAATCGCTTCTAGTGTGCACCCACCCTAAAGGCCTGTATTCACTACAACGGTTTCCGGTGCGGTTTGCGGCGCGGGCGCGATTTTCACAGGCATTGGGACAATTAACACGCCATGTATTGTTAAACCATCGAAGGATTATCCAAAACCCTGTGAAAAAATCCCGGCGCGGCAAACCGCAGCGGTAACCCGGACTAGTGGATACAGGCCTTAATGCTGAACTGCATGCATAAAACGAGGGCCTATCACGTTAAAAAAAAACGCCCGCGCCGCAGCGCGGGCAGTACCCGAAATAACCTGGGACATCTGCCATGTTTTAGTGGGACTCCAAACATGATAGAGCACCCAAGCATGTAGGTGGCAGCACCTTATTTGCGTCGGTATGTACAGGCTATACAGACAGTACACGCCCATGGCATGAAATGGCGGAAGAGCTGCAACAAAACAAATATTTGAGAAGCTTGTTATACGTCTACGCCTAACAGACTATCATACACCCAAAAATTAGCCTACAGCATTCAATTGCCAGATGTTTCATTCACTTATCGGGCCACGCCTATCCATACTAGGCCTCCGGAACATGCACACACTGAGCTAAGGGTCGAAGAAAAACAACCTAATTTAGGCCTAGCAAATATGCCATGAGAACCGAGGCCGAAATGAAAAAAGACGGAAAACAGTAATATGAATGAATGCTCACCTGATACACATCCTGACAGTCAGAAGTAGCCGACAGCGGAACATTTTGTTCACTAGTATTCCTCGTCACCGAATGTTGACGTGTGCCTTTCCTGTAGCCTCGGTCATATGATCAATACTCGATGAACGGACAATAGGCCTACATAGGCATTTTATACCTCATTGTGAAACCTGGAAACGACTATACCCCAATACGCAATAACTTCGCCGAGAAAAAGGACTCGAATAAGCACAGCGGACCGCTGGTCTAGTGGAAAACGCGCCGGTCTTCCAAGCCGAAACTTGGAGGTTCGAATCCGGATCCGGGCTATTCCTTTTTTCATTTGAATACTTTTTCAGTAGGGTATTTCGCTTTTCTAACATGTAGACCCACAGGCACATGCACTTACAGCGTTGATCACTTGCTGGTGGTCAGGACGCAAATAAGGTGCTGCCACCTACATGCTTCGGTACTCTATCATGTTCGGAGTCCCACTAAAACATGGCGGATGTCCCAGGTTATTTCAGGTACTGCCCGCGCTGTGGTGCGGGCGTTTTTTAAAAACGTGCGAGACCCTGGTTTTATGCATGCAGTTCAGCTTTAAAGGCCTGTATCCACTAGACCGGTTTCCGTCGCTGTTGCCGCACCGGTTTCCCGCGCCGGGATCCGCATCAAATGCTTTAATAGATTTCCCATTATGTCTTTCCACTTAAGCGATCCGGCAAAAATGATGTAATCTCCGCTGCGAGGCTACGGGAACGGGGAAAATCAGATTGCAAAAAAGGCATTCAGTGCGGGAACCCGCACCGGTTGGTTCTGATGAAATTATACAATTTCAATAAACTACTGGCTCAAGGATTCTGTTTCTTTATGTATTATCGCTTCAATGCCATATGAAGCTGTGCTCTACATGTTTTTCTCCATTTGAACCTGTATTTGGCGAGAAACATGCCAGACTTTATAGAGCGACTCATTTGCGGTTAATCGTACAAGTGGAAACCCCTTTCCGTAATTCCCGCCGCTACGGAATCCGTCGCGGTAAACCGCACGGGAATCGCAATGCGACGACCGACGCGCGACCTAGCGTTCGACGCCGATCCCGTCGTGCGATTTTGTCCACATCCAATCGCGGGAGTGTGTCAGAATGCTCTCGCGATAATTTTTAGTTGTGCGAGTCATTACGTAACAACGGCGTAACCTATTTTCAACTCGAAAATACCGCCGCGGTATTGAATTCAGTGCCTTTGGATGCATAAACATGAGCCTAGTTGATCCCATGACCACAACACTCTTCATTCATTGGTAGGTCGCCGCGATCAGACGCAGAGTTCAAATTGGTTGAACTCTTGAAAATCGCACGCCGAGGAGTCGTGCGACCTGACACCGATGACAATCGCAGAGGAACGCTGAATGAACGTATGAATCAACACGACTTTGTCGGCGTCCAGATTTTGATCGTGCGTCGAAGTATGAATTGAGCTTAAAGCCTTGTTTATACTTCGACGCACGACCATCGCCGGCGACCGACGCGCGATCTTGCGTTCGACGCCGACCCCATCGTGCGATTTGGTCGGCATCCAATCGCGAGGCTGTAATTACTTGAGTAATTTCATAACGGGTCGCCGTCTCTAAAGTACGCTGGACTGTGAATCAATTCTGCGAAGTCGGGCGTGCGTCAGACGCCGATTGACTTGCGTCGAAGTATAAACTAGGCTTAAGCCAGGCGCACACTGCCCTTGCGGCCTGCGATTTTTGACGGGTGTAACGTCGATCAGTGTTCCCCGTATTTCTGTGTTTTTCCTATTATTTCCCTCCTGACGGATTAAGCGGCAACTAACCCAACAATAACCATTCTAGGCCGCGTCTATTGTTGGGGAACACTGAGCTACAGAAACACTCACAGATGTTACACCTGGTCTCTTGTTGGGGAACACTGAACTACAGAAACACTCACCGACTTTACACTGGCGCCTGATTCGCCGGCGTCGTTTACAAACGACGCCGTCCTGAATATGGTTGCGTCGTGGTGTGCGGATGAACTTGCAATGATATCGATCTATACGGAAAGATGCTACCGAAACTCTCCGGAAACAGCCGATAATGACGTCATTTTAAAATCATGTGACGTCAGGAAGGGATTACATTGGTCGACTGCCCCAAGATACGGCGGGAGGCTCCGGTGAACCCCGCACACTGCTTGCGGTGGAGGACGCCGGCGAATCCGACGCCGACAAATATCAAATCAGTTTGATTCCTGCAAAAGTGCAATCATGGCTGCAGCATGGATCGCCGGCAAAAAAATCGTTGCGATATGGTAACGGCGTTCTCCGCACACACCAACACTTGCGGCACTGCGATTCTTGACGCCGGTCAAAAATCGCATGCCGTAAGGGCAGTGTGCGCCTGGCTTTAATGCTGATGTCAGGTCGCAGCTACGATTGCTCTTGCGCTTCGTGATCTTTATTGGTGATGTCAGGTCGACCTTGCGAAGGCACAAAAACAGGCGGCGACTGACTCCGGATCACTTTGGCCTCTTGAGGCACGACCGCCTGGAACAAATCAGTCGCCGATACGACGTGACATTACTGCAGTTGCGATGCAGCTGCGACTGTTGGCATCTCTCTCAATAACGCTGAAACATGCCTTTACAAAATTCCTTCTGTCAAATGCGGCTTTCAACGGAATTTTTAGACGCTGATACCATAAGATAGCCAGGAAAATTTTGGACCTATTTTTCAACCCCAATGTTTTGGAGATATTCAAGAAAATCTGCTGTCCATTTATTTTTGGCCATGAGTGTACATAAAAACACGACGAATTAACATGAAAATTGCTGTGCGCGTATACTTTCAGCTAAACTATTAACACGTTGTTATCATTTTTAATCGTGACATATTCGTTGGAATCTGAAAGGTAGTCGTTGCCTCGAAGAAAAACAAATGCTAGGCCTGGTGACACAAAGTTTTGATCCCGCTATACGCGTGCAACACTTCGAAATCTACAGGGGTTGGTGTGTATTGCCACCGAGTCAAAAGTACAGTCACTTTTTCTGATGTAATTTGCAAAAGATTGACGTACCCTTGTCCCGGATCATTTGCTATGAACGAAAGTAAATGTACATGTACATGTACGTGCATATTCATGTGTGCAAAAGCATGTCACTGGTTCAACAATGCACAGTCGTGCACGTAGAATTCTGCAGACGAACGAACACCATATACGTAGCCTACACGTCATGTGGGATGATTTAAGCCCCCGTCACATATCCACTCCGGGGCCCGTACGGCGAGTAAAAACAGATATTTTGGTCAGTTTGATTCAGTCTAATTTCCGTTTACCTATTGAGGTGATTTCGGCATAATTCATCTTAGATCCGTGTTTCAGTATCTAAAATCCACGGCTGGGTGGGGAAAATCGTACGGGGCCCGGTGGATTTGTCACCTGCAGGGGACCTCGACATCTGTAAATCCAAAACTTATGAAGCCAAGGCCTTTATTCCCTGAATCTGGCCAATTTTATGATCTGACAGCACAAAACGTCACTTCGAGAACCCTGTCGCCATCAGGCTGTTATACGGCTAAAGACGTTCACCTTTCCTAACAATCGACAGCTAGTATGAGTAAGCTGTCGGGTGAGAAGAGATTTTCCATCAGTGCATAGTCACCTTTTTCACTCGATGCCTTTCGTTTCTTCCAGCGCCATTCGTGTTCCTGCAGGATGACCAATCCGAGTACGAGAAAAGTGTGCACTTCTTCCCCTTCATTGTGAATGAGACACTGCGCCAATCAGCAGCCCCGAATGCTGAGCACTCCAACTCCGATCGCATCAACCCAGTTTTGAAATAAGAGTCCAATGTGGTTTGTGGCTTTAGCACGCTGATAAATATGACACCATCCATTCTGAGATATTCAGAGCGTTGTCAACAAGATGACATTGTAAATGTCGTATGGTTCCCGATGTACAGGTGCTTCTTCCGGTACATGAATGGTACATTGATAGAGATCAAGATACGTTGATAGAGATCAGATACATTGATGGAGATCAGGATACATTGACAGAGATCAGGGTACATTGACTGATGGATTACGATGAGGCCCATAGAACTTGATCTCATGCCAATGACTCATCCCGTAATTGACCTTGACCTTGACCTTGATCTTGATATCTGATGGTTGTAGGACAAAATGTATCCGGACAATTGGTACTGTACAAAAGGTACCCGGACAAAATGTACCTAGGACAAAAGGTACCCGGACAAATGGTACACTTTGTCCTAGGTACGTTTTGTCCTATCGCCATATCTGATCATCAAGGTCATAGCATAATCGAAATGGGCATTCTCAATAACCTAAGTACATGTATGTCTGATATCATGCCTCTACCTCTAACACAGGCAGA
>NMRB01000169.1:501189-542768 GCA_002633025.1 Notospermus geniculatus
TTCAGTCTGTCACACCTGTAACTTTGTTCCTGCAAGAGCTACAGACCTGGAAATGTGACCTACCCCCAGGTTTCATGACCTGAGCTACAAGATGGAATGAAAATTTCCAGTCTCCGATACCTGGTTCATGGTAAAATTGATATATCAAAAGTTGAAATTTTGTCTGTCACACTTTTGTTTCTTGAATAACTTGTCTCCGAGGCCAGGTAGAGCACTGGTAACAAGTTCCTTCCCTATGTTTATGGCCCTTGGCAAGATACTGGCATCAACAAATTATTCTCCAGTGTCAGCATCATAATGATATTGATATATCAAATTTGATATTTTGACATATCGGGAGATCTGCCGCAGTAAGCTACTTGAAACTGCTATCACAACATCATTGCTCATCCACGGATGTTATTGCAACTGAAATTTTCAGTTTGCACCTGCTCGGTCACATGATATTTGCTGATATCGTGGTGAGATTTGATATTCAAATTTGATAACATGACATAGATTACGCAATGACCTTGAAGGTCAGAGGTCAAGGTCAATGTCAAACAAGTTCGTAAGCGCAAATCTCCTCGGAATATTTCAGGAAAAAACAAATTAGACGCCTTAATTAACCATCCCCAATAGGTTTAATCAGGGATCCTGTTCCAGTTATGCAATACCTGTCAAGGTAAGAGGTCAAGGTCACAGCCAACCATCACAAATAACATGAAACAGAACCTGGTGATAGTGGAAGCCTAAAACCTTCATCTACACCTAGGTTATCAATGATGAGCTTTCAGATTACGCAATGACCTTGGTGGTCAGAGGCCAAGGTCAAGGTCAAACAGTTCTAAAGTACAAATCTGCTCAGAATTTCAGGAGAAAACTACATGTAATTAGAAGCCCGAATTAACCATCTCCTATAAGTTTAATCAAGGATGCCTGTTCCACGTACGCAATAATTCTCAAGGTCAGAGGTCAAGGTCACAGTCAGCTGTCACATATAACATACGATAGGTCAGAACCTGGTGATGGTAGAAGCCTAAAACCTTCACCTATACAGCTAGGTTAACAAGGATGACCTTTCGGATTACGCAATGACCTTTAAGGTCAGAGGTCAAGGTCATGGTCAGACAGTTCTAAAATGCAAATCTGCTGAGAATTTCAGGGGAAAACTAATTAGAAGCCTGCCCCTATTGGTTTAATCAAGGATCCCTGTTCCAGTTACGCAATACTTCTCCAGGTCAGAGGTCAAAGTCACAGATAACTTCTCATCCGAAACCATTGACATCGCTCCGATGTCCTTCTCTTGTTTCTAGTCGCGGGCTTGCGCCAAAACAAACAGTACTCACGGTAGGCACGTGCCGGACAAACTGCCAAACACTGGGCGAAAAAAGCCCTGTCCGGATCAGTGTGACACCCCAATCCGCGCCCGTGTCTACACCCCAATACGCATCTGAGTGATACCTCTACCCTGATCCGGGTGGGTAGGTCTTTCCGCACCGTGTTGGCCTGCTGCCCTGTGTATAACGCCTCGTCTTGCCAATTGGTCAATTATCCCGTCTTGGGTGAGGCCTAAACTGGATTATGACACCTGAGACAATGGTATGTTTGCATAGTCTCGAATAGGTGAATATGGCTAAAGCTCACAGAGAATGTAAATATTCCTTCTACCATTCAACCTCTAGATTGACTATGAAGTGTGTGTATACATGTAAATGTAAATGTCTTCATGGGTGAATTTAAAATAACCACACTGAGCAGATAAGGACATTAANAAGGATAATTCATTCACCCCAGCCGAGAGTTATTATTAAGAATAATTAATAATCGCTAAATGACACCAATGATTCTATTCATATAATTCTGTGTTACTCCGATATTTGTTTTGGAGTTGGTCTTTGTATTTACCGTAGTTGTACCGTGGATTTTTGAGAACGTAGAGGTTCACACCTTAATAGGTGTATCCTATACTTCTGTGTACATGTACACCAGCAATACCCAGCAGCAGCATACACTAAGAGGCATGTCATGTTTTCCGTTTGGAGCGAGTGTCAGTAAAATTCTCCCAAGCATACACTAAGGGGCATGCCATGTTTTCAGCTTGGAGTAATAGTGTCAGAAAAATTCCTCCAACGAAGAGGCATGTCGTGTTTTCAGCTTGGAGTAATATGGTCAGATTAAAATTTCTCCAATCATAGCTGCATTTCGGTGAAACAAATAATGATGATGCTCTCATATCACGTACACTAGTAACTCGCGGCCACTGATATCTGTGATACATCGACCAAGTTTATTCTTTGGCCTGCGCCTTCAGTGTGGCGGCTTCCTGTGATGCTTTTATCAGTTTACAGTTAGGCCTTGGGGATTGAATAGTTTGGCGTATTCCTCCCTCTGTTTCCTAATCAACTTTCTTCAACACATCTTTGCATTGCCAATATGGGTTCGTTCGGCCCATTCAGCTGCCTTGACCATTAGTAATATGGTCAGATTAAAATTTCTCCAATCATAGCTGCATTTCGGTGAAACAAATAATGATGATGCTCTCATATCACGTACACTAGTACCGGTACCTCGCGGCCACTGATATCTGTGATACATCGACCAAGTTTATTCTTTGGCCTGCGCCTTCAGTGTGGCGGCTTCCTGTGATGCTTTTATCAGTTTACAGTTAGGCCTTGGGGATTGAATAGTTTGGCATATTCCTCCCTCTGCTTCCTAATCAACTTTCTTCAACACATCTTTGCATTGCCAATATGGGTTCGTTCGGCCCATTCAGCTGCCTTGACTAAACGCAAAACACGCAGCCCTAATTCAAAGAGGAGGCTTACAAACAGCATGAGAATGGTGGTGTTGTGATCCAAAATACAAAATGGCAGCTTTGCCTTCAATCAGTGACGTCAAAGCTTCCTTCGGGCCAAAATTCCCTTAATTGGAACAAAGGGCTAATTAACCAAATACCTGGTATTAAAACATGTTTATAAATCCGCACGAAAAGGGATTACAAAAACAGTACATTTTTTGTATACCCCACTTGAAGAGATCTTGTTCATGTAGCCTGCCAAATTAGTTTGTTCGATTCAGCTTCGCCACGTTAAGTTGAACTTACATACATTGGGGAGTGTGATTGAACATGTTGAAGAGAGGAAAAGAAGTTTTTGACGACCAACATTTTTTCACAGGTTGTTAAAGTTATTTTGCCGTAAGCTACTGCATTGGCTAATTTCATTGAAACGTCGATGTCAATGAAAATGGACATGTGCAGGTTTTCTGGGAATGGACCTTCAATGTAGCACACTCTATATTACCATTTGCACTACACACTGGCATCCCTGGTCATTTCGATGGAAACATTGGACTTTTGTTGGGAATGGCATTGAACGATGTAGGCATATTGCCAGAAAATCGGGGTGGCAGCCCCACATAGGCCTATAATAGCTGGGCCCGCATTGGTCTTTTTATAACTCTTGTGCCCCCTGTAACAAATAGCAAGCTGGCTTGACTACAGACCATGTTTGCCCCAAACTATTAGCTCCCAACCCCAAAGTCAAACCAAAGCAAACACTGGAATGCAGGCATGGCGGATTCCCCTCAGCTTGATCCTCACCTTCAACATAATGGGCGTTTCGCCGTTTCACTGAGTGCCATCTACAAATGTAGGGTACCAAAGTGCAGAGAGCATTTTTGTCCGTCTGTTTGCAATGTGAAATAAACCCCCTCCTCCCCCCCCCCCCCCACACACACACACAGATCGACAAACGGTGTTTTTTTGGCGGATGGGGCAGTCGAAATCGCCGTGAGAGTGTTCCAGTTTTTGAGTGTTTGTCCTTAATCTTCGGCAGATTTATTCGAATCCGCAACGGATTGAGGAACGAGAGCCCCATCGTGACAGATTCTTTCCCTCTAAAATCATGGCCTTGCTGATTTAGCGAGAGGCCATCCGTCCATCGTTTTATCACCTCCACAGCTATACAAAGCCGTCTTTTAGCGACCACTTCCTCCGAGACAACTCTGTGAAAAAATGTTGATTTTTGTCCATGATCTCAGTGTCAAATTAGAGGTAAATGGCATTAATTGAAATGGCGAGGCATGACAAGTGACCTGGAGTTGTTTGAAGTTGTATCTCAGGAAGGGTCAATACTACACATCAGTTTCTCAGGCCTATAACAAGAATGAATCCAGGTAAAAAAGGCACTGGTAAAAAAGGCACCGGTAAAAAAGGCACGGTAAAAAAGGCACTGGTAAAAAAGGCACTGGCAAAAAAGGCACCGGTAAAAAAGGCACTGGTAAAAAAGGCACTGGTAAAAAAGGCACATAAAAATCACCGGGTAGGTAAAAAAGGCACACTTTAGTTGTTTGAAGTTGTATCTCAGGAAGGGTCAATACTGTATGAATACCCCTTAATACAACTATACATTCTACACATCAGTTTCTCAGGCCTAACAAGAATATACTTATATTATTGCTATCATAAGTAATCTATAGCGGATAGTTAACTTTAAATCTGGACAGGTTGGAAGAGAGACTTAGAAAACTAAACCTGTGGTCCCTGACCCACAGGAGACGTAGAGGGGATATGTTGGAGGTCTACAAGTATCTCAAGTCACCCGGAACTTACAACAGCGTGAAGTTGGAGCCTGCACCCTATGCTACCACTAGAGGAAACTCGGCCAAACTCAAGAAGCTTCGTTCTCGCACAAGTATTGGAGCGAATTTGTTCTCAAGACGTGTGACAAACGATTGGAACAGTCTCCCCGATGAAGTCGTTACGGCACCATCTCTGAATTCATTCAAGGCTCGTCTTGACAGGCATTGGAGGCGGGCTGACACTCTGTTCGAATACAAAGTTCGTTACTGATGGGAAGTCGATGTCGGGGATGCTTGTTGTAAATATTGTGACAATTATCATGATTATGCACTGACGTACAAGGATAACTAACAGATCTGATGAGCGTGTTTCTTTGAAATTTGCGGCTAAGCTGGACTTAGAGGATATCGTGTAAATAAGTTATTGTCGGCCGAACTTTTGATTTTATACCGTCTACACCTCTGTGAAAAAATGTTGATTTTTGTCCATGATCTCAGTGTCAAATTCGAGGTAAATGGCATTAATTGAAATGGCGAGGCATGACAAGTGACCTGGAGTTGTTTGAAGTTGTATCTCAGGAAGGGTCAATACTGTATGAATACCATTAATACAACTAATACATTCTACACATCAGTTTCTCAGGCCTATAACAAGAATATACTTATATTATTGCTATCATAAGTAATCTATAGCGGATAGTTAACTTTAAATCTGGACAGGTTGGAAGGGAACCCCCTTCATAATAGGGTTAATGCTGGGCAGCCAGGTCTAACTGCGTGTTTCTCTCTCTGCAGAGAAGTGCCATTTTCTCTATGTAAGTGTATTTTTAAACAGAATTGGCCTAACCGGTCATTTTAATCTGCCAAACCAATGTGTTGACACCCCGGGGTTGACACAGTCATCTCGTTCGCCCGCAGTAGAAAAGTTAAATACCATTTATACATATGTAATGAGAACTACATGGAAGGAGTTATTACTGAATCAACAAACTGAAGCTGTAGTGAATTCAAGGACGGCAAGGTCCAAGGGCACTAGAACAATCATTTGAAAGGCTGGTCTTAACGGCAGGTAATCACTTCGGCAAATACAGTAACGGCTTTGACTTTTTATTTTATGAATGTAGACTGAGAGGTATCCAAAGAAAGAACGGGCACAAGAATCGACACACAAAATGATAATACATGTATGCAGAAAGTCTTCCAGAAACGCGCAAATTTTCGACCCCAACGGGTCATTTTCAAGCTGAACACTTCTTTAGCAGAAACTTCTGAAGAGACAAAGAGATTGTTTGGGGTCTCGTTCAATATATAGTACGAAGTACCAAATAATAATAACTGGTTTATTAGGCATAAAGGTGAAAGACATTGCTTCCTACCGGACTCAAACCCACGGAGCCCCGCATTAGGCATTTAGAGGTATCACTCAGATGCGTATTGGGGTGTAGACACGGGTGCGGATTGGGGTGTCACACTGATCCGGACAGGGCTTTTTTCGCCCAGTGAAACGCACAGTGGACCCGCTAAAGCCTAGTTTATACTTCGACGCAAAACCATCGGCGTCCGACGCACGATCAAATCTGGACGCCGACTTCGCGGAATTGATTCACAGTCCAGCGTACTTGAACGACGGCGACCCGTTATGAAATGACTCAAGTAATTACAGCCTCGCGATCGGACGCCGACCAAATCGCACGACGGGGTCGGCGTCGAACGCAAGATCCCGCATCGGTCGCCGGCGATGGTCGTGCGTCGAAGTATAAACTAGGCTTAATGCAGTGTTCATTGGCACACGGATTTTGTCCGACACGCGGGTCCGTAAAAATCGATCATATTGACTTTAGCAAGGTTCATTGGCACACGGATCCGATCCGTTTCCAGTCCGTTTGCCCCTAGTTTTCCGGATACGACAACGCTGAAGTCCATTTGATAGATTTTTTGCGGACCTGAATCGGAACAATTCCGTGCGCCAATGAACCTTGCTTTTTGCGTTGTCGTATCCGCAAAAATAGGGGCAAACGGACTGGAAACGGACCGGATCCGTGCGCCAATGAACCTTGCTTAACTCGTGCGAATGCGAGTTCTATGTCCTAAATCACAGATGGCGATAGGACGTGCAACTGGTTATTGTGGAATTTGTCCACAATGAATTGTCAATTTAAAAAAAAATGATTTGGAATAATCAATGCTCCCAATTATCTGCGACTCCAGGTCACGAATACAGTGCATTTGGGATAGGACAGCAAGATTAGGTACGAGGGTGATTCCGTTCCGCCCGTACCGCACTTTCCAGTAAGCCCGATTAAACATAACCAACGCCAATGTCAAGATATGCCAATATTCGAAAATCGGAATGTGACGAAAACACTACTGATATTCGAAAAATAGGTTGAGATGAAAAGACAGCCATCGCCAAGCTGAACCAAAAGAAAACATTCGAAAGCCGAGAGTTGTGATGAGATCACAGCCATCGCCAAGTTAAACCAAAAGAAAACATTCGAAAGCCGCGTTGTGATGAAAACACAGCCATCGCCAAGCTGAACCAAAAGAAAACATTCGAAAGCCGAGTTGTGATGAGAACACAACCGTTGCCAAGCTGAACCAAACGAAAACATTCGAAATCCGAGTTTTAATGAGAACACAGCCATTGCCATTGCCAAGTCTGATCATCACGTGACAAGAAGGCTGCTACGGCATGTTGCGTTGGTATTCCGATTCTTGGAGTTCTCTCACGTCAAACTACCAGGCAACCAAATAGTATCTAAGGTGAACACTCAGCTGGATCTGTTGATATATCTCAAATTTACAAGTAAAATGACTGAGAGAAATGACGAGTAGATTGCGACATAGATTGCGACATAGAAATTGCAATCTGTTTTCCCGCAATGACGCACTTGAAACTCCTGACCTAAAATCGAAATTTCTCGTGTGGGAAAAGAAGTCGCACAGGCCGATATTCTGAAGTCGGTGTTAAAGTCAGCGAAAGCTATGATATAAACAAATAAGTTAATCATATTCGATGCTTTTTCTCAAAAAGTCTGGTTAAATATTAATAACTGAAAATACACTTAGGCCTAGGCCTACGTATTTCGTCAGACATTGATATTTGAATAGTTTATTTTGTCAGTCATTGACATTGGAATAGTTTATTTTGTCAGGCATTGATATTTGAATAGTTTATTTTGTCAGGCATTGATATTTGATTAGTTTATTTTGTCAGTATGTTCCTTTAGGTCTGTTCTGTCATCCAATTCTTGTTCTTCAAATTTGCCCACTTGACAAATTTGCTGAAGTGATTTAGGAAATTTTCCACCGTACTTGCCTCTTTGTCCTTAAACTCCTTCAACAGACGAAAGTAAAGTAATTGTATGCGCAGTGGAACAATGGACTGATCCTCTGCCCGCTGTACTGGTCGAGTGCAGCGGAACGGAACGAAACGAGGGCAGAGACCAGTCTATGTTCCACTGCGCATACAATTATACGCATACCATGGATTTGACTATTTCCATGGTTTGCAAACCATGTGTTTTGCACTAATCATGGTTTCCCAAACCATGCTTTTGCGGATTATCATGGTTTGCAAAGCATGATTTTTGCAATTTGCAATGTTTACAATCCATTATGCGTTCACATTATTACGGTTTGAAAACAAATAATTTTGCCGATTTTATGGTTTTGTATCATTCTCATGGTTTGCAAACCATGAAATTGCATGACAACTTCATGGTTTGAAAGTAAGTTATGCTTTCAAAACCATGAATTTCTAAAGTTTCATGGGAATGAAACCATGTTTAATATAAATTCTGGTTTTAATATAATTTCGTGGTTTTATTTATAACTTAATTGGATGAAATAAGTCAAAATACGTACATTTATGGTTTGAAACAATGACATTATTTCTAAATAGTTTTGGGAAACAATTAAATTCTCACATGGCGCCTCATAACGGTGGGGAGTATTGGCAGAGATCCCTCTATGACCACTNGACATTGGTATTTGACTCCTCCATGAATTTTCATAACTAGGGTTTGTTCAGTAATGGCATCGAGAGGAGGTGCGACCACATTCCCTCATCGCTGATTGGTCGAAATAAATTCATTTTAAATTGGACTTTAATGGGATTTTTTTCCGACCAATCAGCGACGAATGGAGTATTCAGTCCGGCATTCTCGTCAGCATGGCGGTTCCTGTGAAAATATCTTGACAATCTTGTACGAAAATTGCACAAAATCATCGGATACCACGTTATATTTGGATTAATCTTTTTGACACCAGGTGAGTGGTTTAGTGCATGTTCCTAGCTATCCATTGGTATATAGAATGTCCCGATCGCGAAATTTTTTTTCCCACTCTGGTTCCGGGCTCAGATATAGCTTATTAGCATATGACCAATCAGCGCACTCATGTCTCATTATCTATGTCCCACACAATACCGCCATGACCGAGTCCCATGTCGGCATTGTTCTCTTCATCCAGAGTTCACTAATGCTGTTAGGTCAATCAAGTCAGTAATTGTATTGGTAACGTGGATCATCGGCAGCATTGTATTCACTGTAATCTGGTTGAAAACGCACTGTGTGTTGCTTTGATATTGGAATTTCCGATGCCTCTTCTCGTATTCGTACAGAGATAAGTAGAGTGTCATTCAAGGCTACTGCCATATCGCACTGCATCCAAAAGTAGGCCATAATATCTACCTATTGTTACTCATCGTACCTAGAAAAAAATAACCGATAGTTTGGTACACTGTATCGTTGCTTTTATACTAGGGGGTGGCCCAATTAATTTTTACCACTTTCCATGACCATTTATAAAACTAGATCCATATTATATAAATTTATGAAAAGAAAACGTGCATGTGCACGTTTTTCCCCATTACATGACTTGTACGTTATAGTTAGGCATGTGTTTTGAGACATAGGGCCGATTTAATAGACGTTGGCTGAGCTAACCGTTGGTTCCACCAAAAATAGATAGGCATGCGAAAAGTGCACAACTAAATTTTCATCAAAAATCCCTGTTTGGACGGATAGTAAGCACTCTACAGAGCTTAGAAAACGGGACTTTTTGGTGAAAAATTTAGTTGTACCTTTTTCGCAGGCCTTTCTATTTTTGGTGGAACCAATGGTTAGCTTAGCCAACGTCTATTAAATCGGCCCTATGTATGAACGAAAGCGAAAACGCGCCAAAAGGCCTCCACAAGCTTCAACAATTCCACGTGTTCATAAATTATGCAGCTACAACACGAGAAATGATTGGCCATATGCAAATGAGTAATATCTGAGCCCGGAACCAGAGTGGGAAAAAAAATTTCGCGTCCCGATCGAATGGTTGCAGAGATCTAGCCATAAACAGTGTGAAAAGGGCATGGGCTGTTAAGGAGATGACATGCAAGTTGTGCAAAACTCGGATATGGCTGAACCAATCGCAACCAAAATCACAGGGTGGTTTACTTTTGTTGAGTGATTGAAAACTGTACCGCAATAATTAATCTTGACTGACCCTGACCTATAGATTTAAAACAATGCATATTTTTCAATCCCCAGAAATATAAGAAATAATCATCATTTGAAGCTCTAACTTCACATGCACATTAAGTCCAGAATATCAATTGAAAGGAGTCTAATATTTTTAATGCATTTCCACTAGATATGTAGGAAATGAAACAAAGAAAACTTGAGATTTGTGGGTATACTGAAAAAGGAGAACAGCCTCGTGAAGTGTTTTGTTGAACATGACGAAATAGACCGGCAGCCTTGCTGAACATGAATGGTTCCACTCAATTAGACTTATTCAACCTTGCCACTNTGGCAGAATCCCTTGACCACAAAACTACATAGGGCCTGCCTGCAGCAAAAGCGACGTACATTGTAGACTGACAAGATGCGCAGGTTGTGAGTATGACCGGCATCTTCTCTTGAAGGACCACAAAAAGGACACCAAAAAATATTACAATGAGGTTAGGGCCTATTCTTTTACCATGGTTACTGGTACGTAATCAGCAAACGTTTAGCCTTTATTTGGCACCAATGGAGCCTTCACAAAACGTATCTGGTGAGTCTTTTTGGAAAGGAATGTCGCCATCCGGGACATCCGCGACCGTGGGTGGCACTGTGCAACACTATAGCAACCAGTGCGGGAATATTTTTTTATAAACTGAGTAAAGGAAGATAAACACTGCGTTTTGCGCTTTGCGCCTGTTCGTTTCCTATGTGAATACCTGGTAGAAAAAGTAATTTTATTGTTGGTACCACACATACATTGTAAACATAGGGAACGGACAAGCGCAAAACGGAGAAGTATGAATTGGCCTTTAGTGAGTGCAGGCTGCTAGTTGACCCGCGCATCTTTATTGTCCAATCCTTGTTTCTGGGTTTTTTTCTCGTTTTTTGCGATTTTGTGGCTCCCGAGATGCCGCATCGCCCACTGGATAGTGCAACCAGGAAAGGGTGTTGGGCGGTGACTATACATGTATGTACGGCACCTACTGCGTGCCCTAGTCAAATCGTACGTCATTCGGATTGCTCGGTATCAGCGTTTAAGCAAAGTTCATTGGCATACGGATCCGATCCGTTCCCAGTCCGTTTGCCCCTAGTTTTCCAACGCTGAAGTCCATTTGATAGATTTTTTACGGACCTGAATCGGACCAATTCTGTGTGCCAATGAACCTTGCTTTAGACTGGTACCTGGTCCTAACAATTTTATATCCGACTTTTGCAAATGTGAGGACTGGTGTAAAGTGCTACAGTGTTTCCGTCGGTCAGTGTAACGTCCTATATTGTGCCTTATATCTTATGACCTTGATTTTCTATCTGAAAGTATATTTCCCGTCAAGGCGAACTTACTTTAAGCATACTGTGTTATCGGCGAACTACTTTGGAAATAATTTCGCCATAATGATTGGGTTTGACCACGTCTTGTTGAAAGTGGGAATGGTGAACAGGCGAGTGGAGGTTTGGGGGTTATACGCCGTTGACATTCCGAACCAGATGAAAGGTTGGCGCCATCGAAACCAAATGAATGTTTGGGATGAGCTTATCATAACTGTCGGTGGGATGAGCAATATCTATGGCATACGCCTAGTGTTCTTCGTCAACGGGAAAAAGTTAGGCCTACCAGAAAGGAGGACGACGAAAAGAACCTACGACGCTAAATACATGTATGGTGAAAAATTTAATATCAGTGAGTTCTTGATCGGACATTCTAGGACAACACCAGCGCACAGCAAATATTACTTCATCGGTTATATTGCACGGTTTATTGTCTTTCCGTTTATTCTTACTGACAGCGATATAACAAGGAAACAGAAGAGAGATAGTGAGTAATCCATAATTAAAGGGATTAATTTTTGCGTCTGAACTTCCAGCCTCTGGCCACCGGCGGTGATTGCGTCATTCTCCAATACTGTAGTTTTACCATTCGCCTCAGTGTTGGAGAATGTATTGAATACAATAGGGTACACACTGTAATCTATGCAATAAGTGGCCGCGGCGGAGACGTTGTTGTAGCAGGTGATATTTTGTGGTACCAACCATCTCCTAAAATATCCTGAAATACATCATGGTGAAATGAAGTCCAATTTCGTACACTACTTCCTGTTTCATGTCCTTAAAAATGTTCCTCCTAGTACAATGTGTAGTTTCACCAAATTTTCTTTTGGTTGTATACGAAATTCATCTACGCATTTGCCTTTTATCTATAGGCAATGGATGTGCTGTTTACCATTTACAAGAACACTGGAAGAATGACTGGTATTTCGTGGAAAATGACGCCGACGTCTTATATCTCAAACAACGTACGAACATAGTCCGGTCTACCCTCGAGTGTGTCAGTTCATTTACATATTCGTCAGTAATCAGCCACAACACTGACGTCATGTTTAATATTTCGTCTGGTACTTGCACATATTATGTTAAAGCCCCTCTGTCATGTCTGTATTGAATTTTGTGCCGGTGTAGAAGTGATAAATGTCAGCCCGGAATAAATGTCCTACCTTGCTCTAATATGACAGGACAAATTGTTCTACTAGGACAATTTCTTCCTGGGGAAAACTGTTCCGAAGGCCCGTTTTCCCCAGGGACAATTTTTTTTTCACACCGGGCTCAATAGACAGTGCGCACGAATCTACATAGAATGTGTGTCAGAGGCGGGCGTCCCATGTTCGATCATCAGTAATATCTTTTAAATGTTACTTTTGCTTAGTTTTGCGTTTATCATTAAAGACAGTACATAAAAGTTCACGGGAAAGTTTACTCTTGATATTTGCCTGCAGTAAGCAATGAAGAAGATCTTTTTTCCGTTAATCTGGCTCGCAAGATTTGAGTCTGGGATGCCTAGAAAATACATATTTCGCACTTTCCTACAGAGATACAAATCCTCCCTCCCCTCCATTANGAAGAGATAGTTTTGGAGATTTGATGAGCAAATTATCAGTGCCCTGTGCGCAAGAATACAGTGTTCATGCCTGGCCAGCTATTTATAGCTGAAAAGTAGGTCGGTCAAGGTCGGCTTCTGTTCAATGGCGCGAATTATGAAGGTGAGATTTTGAAGGGCCATAGCGAAAAAAAAACTGCGATGACCCCCCATTTTTTCATGACATATCCAAAATGCATGCATTTTGGATTTGTTATGATGCAAGCACATGGTTGAGAAAAATTTTTTTCTCATACCATGGTAATTGTGAAGTTTATAGGCCTTGGAGTAGATTTCCAGGTTTTTTTGCCATTTTCAAGGCACGTGTCGGGTTTGGAATTGCCACCTTCAGCAATCAATACAGAGCTGGATGATTTTGAAAATTGGCCAGAGGTGTTCTCTGAGCTGTAAGCTTTTCAAAAATGTATGATATGATGTGTGCCATGACGATATTGTCAGTGCTACATGCTTTAGAAGATGATGATGTGAATATCGACGTCGCTCCAGGTCAGGCTCCATGGTAGCCTGGGCGCCTCACTGGTGTGTGAGCGACCTTAGCGTACGCATGGAGTAATTATACTGACAGTTCCTTCATGGCGTACGTATGATCATACGCTATGAGGGCTTTGTGAATCAGACGCCTGATTTTTTGTTATGAACGAACCGTGGCCAGGGTTTAACATGCAGTGGCCTCTGCATTCGCTACCCGACGAACGAACACGCTAACAGCAGCGTCGAGTTAGAAGTCGTCGGAACTAATCAGAATACATGTAATGTACCTGTTACTCACTAATAAGTAGGCCTATTCGTTCTTATCGACGTGGAATTGTATCATTCAGCTCTTCACTTGGCCTATCGCGACGAAGAGTGTCCATACAGGCCGTCCTTAGCATCACAGTTCAGAGTTACAATGTATCTGAACCAGAGTTAACGGAACCAGGGTGGGGGTAGGGATCGATTTTAGAGGATTTGTTTCTGAATAGATGGTTGTTTTGTGCAACAATGAGTGATAAAGTTAACTGAAAACGGAAGGTAATAGGGCATGCCCCTGAAGAACTAAAGGCGGTGAAAGTAGGCCTAGGCCTAGCTACAGTGACAGGCGAACGCCAACCGACTCTGCCGCCAAGGTGGAATGGTTGTGGCCAATGTGGATGGTAACTAAGTGGCAGAATGGGTGGTTGGTGAGAGGATGCATTGTCCACGTATGGCCAATGCATCCTCTCACAGAGTGTTGGTGTCTTTCCCCTCTGTTTGGAATAGAACAGTGGCCCACGAAAAAAACACACAACCGACTGGAAGCCGTAAAATAAGGGTGTATCGGTAGGCCTAGGCCTAGTCCATGATGTTCTTCTCACACCATAATCTTCTTTCCCTCTTCTTTTCACCCTCTGTTAATTTGCAATAGGCCTAGGCCTAGAGCAACAGTGCATGTGGCCTACACAAAAACACACAACCGACTGGAAGCCGCACGCAGCGTAGGCCCTTGCGTCCCGAAAACAAAAGTAGGCCTACATTAAAAAACAAACAAAATCGCACTCGACGTGACCTCATCACGGTCATTTGAATCAAAGTAAGATTGGTCCTTGTCCAGGGCTGTCCATTCAACCGAAATAGGAGGTATCCCTTTCCCTTTAGAATTACAAGCCTATTGATAGAACAAGTGAAACTTACAAGTGTCCACATCCCGTAACTTTACTGGGTTTGAGGGGTTTTTGGTTTGCGTGTGCGTCGCTATCCAAGTCCTATGATTGGTTGGACAATGGCATACTCACAAATGTGGGGTCGTCTCACAGGCATATTATTTGCTGGAAACCGCATCACATTTCTTCACTTTATAAGGAAGTTATGGACGATCAACGGTGGAGATAAACTTTTGTCAATGACTGTACAAATGTACATGTATGTAGTCGTGTCGAAGCGCGCCGGGTCTCAGGCGGGTTGAGACCCGGACTAGACACGAGTCTCAAAAAGCCCGGAGATTTCTATAATGTAACCAGGGTTTGTGCCTCAGCGTATTAAATAGCCTGTTGCTCATACTGTAGTGCCCAAAACTAAATCAGGAACACCATGACATGGACACTTGTTTGTCAGTGAAAGTTGATCTGAATACTCGAAACTGCTAACTTTATAAATTCTTTGATTCAAAATCCGATCCTAATGTTCAAACAAGGTCGATGCCAGAGAATATCAAAGCGGGATTTTCACCTCGTTTGCTTTTAGATTAAGTATAATCATGGAGGTATTATTGAGAAGGAGCGAGCACGGCCCTAATCGCTGTGACCACAATTCCACGCCCCCATTGTTTGCCTTTGTTCCCGCCTATTGTCCGGTACGCAAGCTGAGCTCCTTGAAGGCAATCATGAATTCCGCACAACTCTCAAAGTGCAGCGCCATCTATAATTGATATCGCGTCGACCCAATCATATTCTTGCGTTTTTCTCCACGTTGGGAATTAGATAACCGGCTATTTCGAAGACAACTCAATTTGGTAAACTCTCCGCTGTATTTTAGTGAAAAAATCATCGAAAAAGACCAATTTCCAATAAAGATATCTACGTTTTAAGGTAAACATGATAATGATAATGATAATGAGANTTCTTGAAAGCGAGGGCGATTTTTTGAATGAAACTTTTACCAATGGTTTTAAAATAGTTAGATGCACTAGGGAATGAAGGAAAATCAAGAATTTTATAGGGAATAAAAAAATTGGATTTTCTACCTTTTTTGAGAAGTAAATTGCATAATGTCATCATAAAAGCAAATTTTTAAAATCAATGGGAACATTTGCCAGAAGGATTTAAATTTCACATGCAACAAACCCGGTTGAATTTGGTGTTCTTGGTGCTGAAATATAACCAAATTACAGGTGTATACAAACTAATGCTGATGACTGTACATGTACATGTATGTAGTCGTGTCGAAGCGCGCCGGGTCTAAGGCGGGTTGAGACCCGGACTAGACACGAGTCTCAAAAAGCCAGGGGATTTCTATAGTGTAACCAGGGTTGTGCCAGGTCTGTGAAGTTATTTCCTAATTCCTAGTTCCTAGTTCCTTATTTTAATATACTGTAAATAAGGAACTAGGAAATAGGTTACTAGTTCATTATTTTTTGTACTGTAAATAAGGAACTAGTAACTAGGAGATTTTCCAGTTCCTAGTTCCTAGTTCCTAATTCTCAAATTGACAACCATTTCCTTATTTCCTTATTTTTTTTGTACTACAAATAAGGAACTAGTAACTAGGAGATTTTCCAGTTCCTAATTCCTAGTTCCTAATTCTCAAATTGACAACCATTTCCTTATTTCCTTATTTTTTTGTACTACAAATAGGGAACTAGTAACTAGGAGATTTTCCAGTTCCTAGTTCCTAATTCCTAGTTCCTAATTCTCAAATTNCAACACCCCGGCGGGGGTAGAAAATTTGCAAATATCGGAGACGACTTTAGTACAGGTACGTATATTGTTTCACATTGTGTGTCGTTTTTATGCTTTATTTTGTCTACCTGATATAAAACACCGACTGTTTATAAGAATCAAAGAGTCAATAACATGCATACGAGTCATGACATCGGCATTTTCATCATGAACGCTGTGGATTTTGTCAAACGCAACTGCAGTCATTTACATTGTTCGGCAACCGCATTAAAGCAAGGATGAATGCACTGCAACATGAGCCCTGTTTACACCACACACAAAACCAGTGTCGAACCCGGACTTTTTCTGTCCACACCTATGAAAAGCCCGGTGTAGCAGTAAATAGTGTCCCCCTGTAAAAAGTGTCCACTTCCATTGTTGACTGACGGATTAAGCGGCATGGGTATAGAAACCAATTGTCAGAGATTAGAATGTAACAATAGGATCTTTTGTTCCCCGGACAGTTTTTCCTATGACATTCTTTCCCTTCACACCTGGGCCCAGTTTCACAAAGAATCTTAAGTCTAAAGTTGGACTTAAGTCATCATGTGACCAGGTTTCAGCAAATCAGATGACTTCATTTCAGACTTAAGTTTGTTCTTAGACTTAAGATTCTTTGTGCAACCGGCCCCTGGTCTAATAGGCCCGGGGATGAAAAACCCGCTGCTAATAAGCCACTCCGAGCTCGAACGGTTTTTGGAGGGCTTAATTTAGGTCCCGTCACACAATTTGAGTAGTGTTGACGCGCGCCGGGTCTCAGGAGGGATTTTTCAGAGCCGGGCTAGACCCGGGTCGCAAAAAGCCCGGGGATTTCTATGTAGTGTAAACAGGGCTATGATTGCGGTCAGTTTTGGTTGGGCAAGTTAGATGTTGCTCGACAGGATTGAAAGTAACTTACTGAATCTGACAATATTCAAATCATTGGTGGTGACCTTTGTTAGAAAGCAAGAGTTCTTGATGAAAGGAAAGGGGATGCCTGCGAAAGTTGAATGGACAACTACAGTATCGCCTCTCCGCCCTAGAGTTTTTCTCGGGCAAGTTGGCTGTCTATATGGGAAACTCAACCGTGGAGAGAACCAGTCTGGGCAGTCGTTTCTGTCACTGGTCTTCGCGTAGATCGGAAAAAAACAACTATGGTGAATCGCCCATCGAGAGCCAACTCGGGGCAACGCCTGGTATTTCCTATTTTTCTCGACAGCCAGCGCCACCATCGCCGTGCGCGCCACTCTTCTACTCCAGGGACTAACTACGCTGTCGGCGAATGGAGCCGATGTACAAGTACGTACATTCTGTAATGGAGTTTTGTAGTTCGTATTGCTGCCGCTAGGTGGCTTTCTCTACGTTTGCAGTCAAAATACCGGACACATATCGCACACCGTGCTCCTTTAAGAATAAGCCTGACGGTGTAAAGGATCACTATAGAAAGGCAGTCCTATCGTTGTAGATTTTGACAGGAGTTGTTGTCAAGGCCAAGGTGATGACCATTTAAGAGAAGCGAAGGGGCTTAATCCATGAGTTTGTTATGGGTGCAACTATGTTTTTTTCATTCTTTGTCTTATCGAAACATTTTCACTGAAATCGGCTCGCCAAAGTTCGTCGATGGAGAACGAAGCGAAACACGGAGAGAAGCTCACTGGTGTGCGAATTCAAACGTGCTCTCTGATAACATGTTGGAAAGAAATTTCTATTCTTGTGGCAGAATCACTTGACCACAAAACTACATAGGGCCTACCTGCAGCAAAAGCGACGTAGACTGACAAGATGCGGGGTTTGTGAATTGACCGGCATCTTCTCTTGAAGGACCACAAAAAGGACACCAAAAAAATATTACAATGAGGTTAGGGCCTATTCTTTTACCATGGTTACTGGTAAGTAATCAGCAAACGTTGAGCCTTTATTGGGCACCAATGGAGCCTTCACAAAACGTATCTGGTGAGTCTTTTTGGAAAGGAATGTCGCCATCCGGGACTTCCGCGACCGTGGCGCTGTGCCACACTATAGCAACCAGTGCGGGAATATTTTTTATAAACTGAGTAAAGGTAGATTTTCGTACTTTGCGTTTTACGCTTTGCGCCTGTCCGATTCCTATGTGAATGCCTGGAAGAAAAAGTAATTTTATTGTTGGTACCACCAAAAATAGATAAGCTCGCTTATCTATTTTTGGTACCACACATACATTGTAAACATAGGGAACGGACAAGCGCAAAACGGAGAAGTATGAATTGGCCTTTAGTGAGTGCAGGCTGCTAGTTGACCCGGGCATCTTTATTGTCCAATCTTTGTTTCTGGGTTTTTTCTCTCGTTTTTTGCGGTTTTGTGGTTCCCGAGATGCCCCATCGCCCACTGGATTAGTGCAACAAGGAAAGGGTGTTGGCCGGTGACTATGTAGCCTACGGCACCTACTGCGTGCCCTTGTCAAATCGCACGTCATTCGGATTGCTCGGTATCAGCGTTTAAGCAAAGTTCATTGGCATACGGATCCGATCCGTTCCCAGTCCGTTTGCCCCTAGTTTTCCGGATACGACAACGCTGAAGTTCATTTGATAGATTTTTTACGGACCTGAATCGGACCAATTCCGTGTGCCAATGAACCTTGCTTTAGACTGGTACCTGGTCCTAACAATTTTATATCCGACTTTTGCAAATATTAGGACCGGTGTAAAGTACTACAGTGTTTCATGCTACGGTTCCCCAGATTCAAAACAGCGGCTGGGTGACCGAGACTATGCTCGTCGATTATAACCCATCTGTCTATAGTGTCTGGCTTTAAGCAAAGTTCATTGGCATACGGATCCGATCCGTTCCCAGTCCGTTTGCCCCTAGTTTTCCGGAGACGACAACGCTGAAGTCCATTTGATAGATTTTTTACGGACCTGAATCGGACCAATTCCGTGTGCCAATGAACCTTGCTTTAGACTGGTACCTGGTCCTAACAATTTTATATCCGACTTTTGCAAATGTTAGGACCGGTGTAAAGTGCTACAGTGTTTCCGACGGTCAGTGTAACGTCCTTTGTACCTTATATCTTGGTGTTTCACAGGACACTGTATGATGTGGAACACTGAGATATCGGGAATATTATAAGACGTTACACCGGTCCTGCCTATCGCGTTCGTGAATCTGATTGGCCGGTGCTGACGCAGGTGATGAAGTATGGGAACTATATGTTGATACCGTTCTATTTTTAACATCTTCGTGATTGGTGGATTTCCAGGGTCAAATGGAGGTCACCTTCTATCTGCATTCCGGTACGTCAGCCGTATTGAGAATTGAATAAATTTACATAAATTTCCAAGTGACGTCAATGACAGAATTCCTCCAAAAATGGCGGCCAATACTAGTCCTACCAAACAAGCCACGACTGCAGCGCGCAGGTTGGTAGGATGAGGTAGGGGAGACCGGGGCTGGTTGTAACACTTTTTCTTTTGAGGTCGATTACTTCCTAATTACAGGAGGTATTTATAACCTGCTTGGTCTTTTGAATATTTGATATCAGTGGTCACTTGTGCACTAAACAAGGTTTAGCCATCTCTATCCATGTCTCTGAAAAATGGGTCCAAAGTCGAGTGTTACAACCAACCCCGTCAAAAAATTTCGGGGTTGGTTGTAACACATCTCATAAAGTGAGCATGGCAAATTTCCCTTTACTTCTTCATGTGTTTTTCAAAACGACACGGGTATATTTGTCTCCTAAAAAAACTTCTAAACACAGCAAATCCGTTCTTCTTACAAAAAAATAATCGATTGAACAGTCTATAGGATGAGGGGTGAGGATTGATGAAAACCTTAATTTTGCCTATCTCCAAGTGGTGAGGTAAGCAATTTGGTTTTTGGCCATTTTATCAAAACCTGAAACAATGAGATAGGCAAATATCTTAGCAGGGTGACGATGTTACCATGTTTGTTTAACCAACCCCACCTATATAGTTCAGGTCAAATGTGGGCTGCAATACCAAAGCATGTGGAAGTCAGTGGGCCTTGTCACTCTGGACCAGTTGTACAGGCTTTACATCATTATTCAAATAGTATCCAAACAAACTTCTAAAACTGCACAGGCAGTAAAGCAGAAGAGATTTTCTGATCAGGTCGTTTTTTACTATCTTTCATGTACTAAAAACGGTTTTTGTCGATTTTTTGGAAACTCAATTCGGACATTCAGATGCCCTTTGGTACAAAGGTGGCCGACATCAATGTCAATATATGTGAGGAAACTCAGCCCTTCCCAGTGGATATTCAAGGAAATATTAGCTCTGTTACAACCTACCCATGTTACAATCAGCCCCGGTCTCCCCTACTGGTCTAGTAGCGTTTGATTTTTCACTGCTCGAGATTGTGTCTGTTGAGCAGAAGTGGAAAATTTAATATAGCTTTAAACATACATGTAATGCTTTTTCAGCTGCCGTGAGGGTGGATTTAAACGGGATGGATTCTAGCATCAGGTAGGAAATTGAAACATGGAAACTCGTGCCAATTCCACGCTGCAATTGTGGAGGTGTTGAGACTGACTCACATTATTTCCTAATGTTACGACAAACTGATGATATTTTGTCTCAAAATGAATTGCAGTTGGGCAGACTGAATGATACACAGGTGTGACAGGAATCAACGTCCACTGAAGCCATATCTTATGTAGTTTTGAGCACCCTCATGATGGCAAACAACCATAAAACGCTCATTGAATGGCCACGGTATTTCCACTTCTTGTTGACAGCCGGCGCCACCGGGGGTGATGACATCATTCTCCAATACCGTAGTTTGCCTTCGCCACAGTGTTGGAGAATGCATTATTACAATACAATACATACGTGGATACCATAGCAACGAGAGTTACTCTACATGAGGCCAATAGATGTCTCCCTTAAGGCGGGGGGCTAAGATAAGATAAGATAATTTATTACTCTCTAACCGCACAGCAGTACATAGAGGTTTTTAAAAAACATCTACATTTCGTTTAGAAACTTTTTAAAAATTAATTACGCCGTGACTATTTGCACAGCAAGTTGCTGTGAAAACAGTACAATATTTCTTAGTTTTCGCACTGCTTACACAGCAGATTCTAAACCAATGAAAACGCGAGATCATAATGAGGATGCATTACGATAATTTATGCACGGGGCGTATTAAACAACGTATTGATTATTCACTCGCCGTGTGTACAGCCTGTTGACTAGCGCAGTGCAAAGACGTAGGGACTGTAACGCAAAGGTCCCGGGTTCGAATCCAGGAGGTCCCTTTTAGGTTTTTTCTTTTTTCCCCTTTTTCCTTTCTTTTTCTTTCTCAGAGAACTGTTGTGACTCTTTTAAATGTCAACATGGAACAATTGGTCAATTAATCTTGGTGACACTGATAAAATCGGCTGCAGAATCGTCACATCAACAGGGGCAAGGGCACACCCTTGTATTCGGACTCATCACCAGGGGAGTTAGCTATGCGACTGACGAAAACTGACCGAATGCGTCACATATAGGTGTCTAACACTTGGGTCATCACACAGAAACAGGCTGCAATACCAGATGACGGACCTGACTTAGGCACCTATCGGAGTATAAGAACATCTTCCATTATTGGCCTACATATTTGAGTGATAAGACAGGTTGTCAGGGGCGTAACTAGCTTTTTTGGCCTGGGAGGGGGCCCCGGGGGAGGGGGAGGTCCTCGGGAGGGGGGCAAAGACCATATTTTGCAAATTTTCGGTCGAAATGTGCCTGAAAACCACGTTTTTCCGGACCACCAGGGGAGGGCACTTGCCCTCCAGCCCCCTCTAGCTTCACCTCTGGTTGTGATGACAAATGTTTGTCAAGAGCCCCCTGGACAGAGTACACGTAGGGGACGTACAGTAAAACCTCGCATGCACTTGCCCAGAATCAACGTTAATCTACTGAGATCGAAATAGGCCGAAGTAGCATTCGTTCCAAGCTGGTACCCTACAAGTGGCATGCATGTACGGCTCATTTTGCCGAAATCTAAAATTTCGCTGTGAAAATATCATCTTTTCCTAATTCACACAGCAAAATGTGGGCGGGGCTGAACCTAATGATGCTTATGAATATTAAATACGTACTTGCTGTGTAAATAAAAATTCACTCCTTAGTTACACAGCATGCTGTGCAAATAGCCCCGGCCAATTAATTGTTAACATAAATACAAACAATTTAAAAGAGCAGCAGAAGGATATTTTTTAAAACATTTATCAAATGTACAGGCAATTTAAAAAGCTGAGCTCATTCCCTAGTGGCAATCCACGGAACTTTCCTTTGTGCGCTAATCAAACGACCAGTCATTCACATTCAGAGGTGAGATTAAATCCGATCACCCTGATATACTGTTTTCGAAAACCAATCTTCGGTGTACGTGCCGACCCGAAATCTTTTGTGTGCACTGCGGGTATTGTTCAGGTCACAAATGGCCGAACAGAGTTTACTCAAAGAGCGGGAATAGTGCAAATCTACATAACAAAGAAGTAACCGGCGAGCTGTATGGAAACTTTCAAATTTCCCAAACAAGTTTTCTCTTTTTTGGACACATATATTTGAAAATTTTCTTTTGTATGTTTTATGTGCATTCTAGTGCAATACGATCGCCTTTTTTGGATAGTTGGTCGGGAATATGAAATATTTCAAAAACTGTAAATCGAGCCTTTTTTGGCATTAAATAGTTTATACCAATTAATGGAAAATACTTTCGTAAAAAACGGATCGTTAGGCCCTGCAGACATCAGACCTGTACGTTACAGACTATGTGGGAAACTGATGTGTCGCATCCCAAGTCTGCAAAATTGTTTGCAAACTCAAATGTTGACAACTTGTTATAACTTAATTAACTCCATCGTAATTGGTCAAAATGAACAATTCTTTCACAGAACGGGAGCATAAGGCCTGCTTTCCATTGGCGCGTTTCTGTGCGCGGAAACGCTCGAAAGCATTGTTTTTTTCCGCTTCGTTGGTCACGGCGCGGAAAAAAACAATGCTTTCGGGCGTTTCCGCGCACGGAAACGCGCCAATGGAAAGCAGGCCTAAGGCTAAGAATCCATTCACGCGATTTTCGTGCCGCGTGATGTCGCATCCTTTGTCCAGGACCAATGCAGTTGAAACAAACAATGCTTTCGAGCGTCTGCGGCAAGAAAATCGCGTGAATGGATTCTTAGGCTAAAGGTTGTAGCTAAAACATTTTGTTGACGTCAATTAGTTACTTTTTGTCATGAATATGTTAGGACGCTTGTTTTCAAAGAGTGTCAATAAAGTCGGCATAGGTACATGTAGCCCACCGCCTTAACGCGGGTATTTTCAGGGGAGGATAGGGAATGAATACAGTGCCCCATTACCGCGAGCCAGTAATCGTTTTCCTGTCAGCTGACTTCATCGGAACTCACCGGACGACATGCTTCTTGTGGTATATTTCATTTGGCTGTTGATATTTACACGGCAGCCGGGTACGCAGTGGTGAAAAGACGTCTTGTTTGCCCGGCCGCCGGTTACGCACTGAGGGAAATACGTCTTGCTTGCCCGTTTGCCGTTTACGCAATGAGGAAATCCGTCTTGCCTACCCGGCTGCCGGTGTAAAGTCGGAGAGTGTTTCTGTAGCTCAGTGTTCCCCAACAATAGACGCGGCCTAGAATGGTTATTGTTGGGTTAGTTGCCGCTTAATCCGTCAGGAGGGAAACAGTAGGAAAAACACAGAAATAAGGGGAACACTGATCGACGTTACACCGGTCACGGAGTGACAACTTTCGTCGTTATTTTAACGGCAGTTGCCGGGTAAAGAACGCAGACAATTATCCTTCGGAACTGGCTGCGGGTCAATATAAACATGGAACGCAAAACTGGTGCATGTGGCTTGCCGGGTGTAAAAGTAATAATATTCCTTATCACGGCATTAGTTACTAATTTCGTTAGACGCATTTTGGCTGACTTTGGGAATCTGATGGAAGGAAGCGTTCCTCGAAAACGGATTTTCGGTAAATAAAAAGGACCCGATAGTACTGATTTGAAGTGTCTTATTAGGATCTGCCAATGAATGAAATCTTTGTCCCAGATAAATGGCATCGCCTCTCCGGCAGCCCTTTTCCCGCTAAAGCCCCTGTCACCCTGTGGCGACTCAGGCGGGCGAATCCCCGAACTAGAATGAAATAGTCCATGGATCATGTGCTCACCCCTTTGGACATAATGGTGTAATGACAGACAGAGGTATGTACATGGGGCATGGACCATTTCATTCTAGTTCGCGGGGATTCGCCCGCCTNTTATTATTCATTATGATTCATTCAGTTTCACGCCAGTGAGTCCCTTGGAATGTGTTTGTCTGGGGAAAACCCAATGACTATAGATCGACCTTTGCCTCTACTCTGTTCGCCAATTTTAGGCCGCACTAGCGCTCAAATAGATCTTATTGTCGTCAGTCAGTTATAGGCCTTGGCATTCAACGGTCTGCTGATTAGCACATGTAATATCTGGAAACGTACTATAGTGAACGTGTGTTACAAATAGTAAACAAACCCACGTGAAGAATAAAGTTTCAAACTTGCGTGCAGTTTTTCTCCCACTTTTGTAAACATTTTTCAAACTTTGAAAATGGAAATGTGTTGCTCACCAAATGGAGCTTGTCCGTATAACAGCCGATTCCGGGTTTTTGAAGTAGATGTCCGCGATATTCAGGAAAAAGATAAAATTATCAGGCGTAAAAGCTAAACTTTGTTAATTATAAGCATAATTAACATATTTTTTTTTAAATCCGCGGTTATACGGACATGCGCTAGGCATGGCTGCGTCTTTTCCAACAGAGTTTGCTCCGATGTGACATAGCATGTTGACGTAAAATTGCTCAAGGAAATTTGTTCGGTCTTTCCAACAAAGTCATTTTTCTGGGCAATCCGGAACTAGGATCCAGTTATTTAGGGTGAAAGTTCACTTAAGGGCTCCGCACACTAGCGACTAAATTGAGGCGACCAGCGAGGCGACTGTCGACTACGACGTCGCAGGCGATAATCGCCTGTGAAGTCGCTGAGCTATGTCGCACGCGACAATTTCCTAGGACGATCCGCAAAGGGGCGACTATTTTGCTGGAGACGGTCGCAGTAGAAGTGGACTGGGCCAAGCGACCAAAAGTTCAACATGTTGAACTTTCGGTCGCTTGGTTGCCGCTGTCTTGCATTGTCCTTTTGTCCACTATTTCCGACGGTAAAACTGGCCAATCAGGAAACGTTCCACCGGTCACCTGACAATGTGCACGTGCTCAACACGCACAGGTCTTTCTTGGTCGCTCATGTAGTCGGCAAGTGAATGTGTTTGCAACGAAGCGATCACTGAAGCGATTATGTAAAGAGACCAGTCGGAGGGACTTATCGCGCGACCAAATTGTGTAATTCAGTCGCGTAACAATCTCCCGCAAAGAGGAGACCAAAAGGTAAAAATGTTGAGTCGCTGGCCTGGTCGCAAGCCCGATCGCCCAGAAAATCGCTCGAAAAATCGCTAGTGTGCGGACCGCTTTAGATACTTCATACGTAACGTACCACACTAGAAATGCTTTTGTAATCATTGTTATAAATGAATTATCACAAGTTAAAGTTGGGCAGTTCAGTGCCACGCAATAGGTATAGATCGACCTTAAGGTAAATAATCCCATCAAAATAAAGAGGAATCCGGCAACCGTCGGTGAAACAGCAGCCGGTTAAACAAAACATTTTTTGTCCGCTGGTTGACCGGCAGCCGGGTGAATATGACCGGCAGCCGGGTAAATAGTCACTTCGATTTCATTTTCGTTTGCCACACGTAGGGCGAAGGCTGCTTACTCTGACCACTATTTGTGTGACCCGCTCCATCAAACTGATCACTCATCACCTATTAGTGTTCACCATCACTTCGTTGTGACTTTGAAGTAAAGCCTGCTCAAGCCTGCCACCCGGGACTGAGTCCATATGACTTCCACATTTGGTCTGACAATTTCGGTAACAGGACCACCTCACCTATGTGGACCACTTGCTCCAGTCCGTGGGTGGTCCACTTACCGACGTTCTACTGTATAAATAATTTCTCGTTAAGGGTCAGTGGAAAGACTCAGTACATATTCTCCAACGTTTTTGGCAAAGTCCTTAGATTCATCGACCGCACTGCTTTCGTGGCACTACCATCGTCCGTCCGTTTGCCAGACACAATGACCTTGATTTTCTATCTGAAAGTATATTTCCCGTCAAGGCGAACTTACTTTAAGCATACTGTGTTGTCGACGAACTATTATGGACATTTTTTCACCATAATGATTGGGTTTGACCTAGTCATGTTGCAAACGGGAATAATAAACAGGCGAATGGTTCGGGGGACATACGGAGCTCACGTTCCAAAGCAGATGAATGGTTGGAATCATCCAAACCATGTTTGGGATGAGGTTATCATAACTGCCAGGGGGAACAGTAAAATCTATGACGTAACCGTAGTGTTCTTCGTCAACGGGAAAAAGTTAGGCCGAAGAGAAGGGAGGACGACGAAAAGAACCTACCACCCTAACGAGGGAGAAAAACTTAATATCAGTGAGTTTTTGATCGGACGTTCTAAGACGAACTATATTAGTATCTCAGAGCACAGCGCATACTTCATCGGTTATATTGCACGGTTTATTGTCTTACCGTTCATTCTTACTGACAGCGATATAACAAGGAAACAGAAGAGAGATAGTGAGTATCCATAAAAGGATGAATTTTTGCGCCTCAACTTCCAGCCTCTGGTCATGCTGGTTAGATTACCGGAGAAGTGGATTAAAGGACCACGGTATTGCCACTTTCTGTTGACAGCCGGCGCCACCGACACCATTCTCTAATACTGTAGTAAAGCCTTTCGCGCCAGTGTTGGAGAATGTATGATTACACTACAATGCGCGTAGTAGCATGCGTGGTTTACCAAGTCGTCAATAGAGGTCTCCCTTAACGCGGATAGGTGTAACGCAGGATTGGGAAGGAATACAGTGGTCCTTTAAAGTGGCACTTCTTGTCGACAGCCAGTGCCACCGCGGTGATTGCGTCATTCCCCAATACTGTAGTTTTGCCATTCGCCTCAGTGTTGGAGAATGTATGACCACAATACGATGCACACTGTAATCTATGCAATAGGTGGCGTGATATTTTGTGGTACTAACCATCTCCTGAAATATCCTGAAATACATTTGATCATGGTGAAATGAAGTCGAATTTCGCATGTCTTGTACATTTGTACTTCCTGTTTCGTGTCCTTAAAAAAAGTTCCTCCTACTAGTTTCACCGAGTGTTCTTTTGAAATTTATCTACGTTTTCGCCTTTTATCTAGGTAATGGATGTACCGTTTACCATTTACAAGAACACTGGAAGAATGACTGGTATTTCGTGGAGAATGACGCCGACGTGTTATATCTCAAACAACGTACGAACATAGTTCGGTCTACCCTCGAGTGTGTCAGTTCATTTACATATTCGTCAGTAATCAGTTACAAGAACACTGACGTCATGTTTAATATTTCGTCTGGTACTTGCACATATTATTTTAAAGCCCCTCTGTATTGAATTTTACGCCCGCATTTTCACGTAGAGGTCTCATATTAGCGTAGCCTCGTGAAGGTCCCCAAAATGCTATGCTCGGGAGCCAGTCGTTGTGTCGCTCCGGCGACTGGGGCCCGAGTCTCCAAAATGCCTGCTTGACACGTATTTCAAAGAATCATGTCCTATAGTTTTCATATTGAGAAAACTCTAATCTATCAGATACAGTACACTACACTAACCTCGGAGGTAGTAATCACTTTCCGAATTCAGTAATTTCAAAAGAGATGAAATTCGAGATCAACTTTCTTGAAAAGGGCACTTCATAACCTAGTGTCCATATCATGGTGTGTTTAGTGATTTTTCGCAACGCCAATCCGGGTATGTCCGAGGCAGGTGTGCTTTGTTCGGTCTTCAGTGATATCTTGTGTTTCGTTTGCTTCATTTTGCGTTTATTATTTACAGCCAGTACACAAAATTCACGGAAAAGTTTACTTTATTTGCCTACTATGAAGGAAGAATCTTTTTTCCGTTAATCTGGCTCGCAGGATTTGAGTCTGGGATGCCTAGAGAATACCTATTTCGCACTATGTCATGAAATTTCACCCAGATTATTCTGATAATTAGGCCAGTCTGTGATCGATCACGAATGATTTATAATATTGATTCGAAATGTACAAAAAGTAACGATACATATCAATATAAACTACAATGTACCGGTGCTGCTCTTCGTCAGAAGTTAAACGTTTTGTGTAAAATCATGCTTTCGTGTTTTTGCTTTTATACATGTAACTGTTTATCTTTACATTGATGAAACATTCCCTACGGCTTGCTTACGAAACGGAGCTGTCATATATTTTTATCGGTTGTATTTATCTAACTTACATAGGCCTACTCTTTCTACTTTGCCTAGCACTCACTCGTTTTCTAACTGGCTTACGGACCATGCTCAGACTCTGAGTCGGATAAAGATATAGGAAGTCTGAGTATCCAGATTCTATTCAGCCAGTTTACTGGCTAAAAAGCGAGTAAGAAATAAAAGTGGAAAATAAGAAGTGGGAAATTTTGCACTTTTACGTAAATTTTTCAATTTCTCAAACTGGGGTAATTTTTCCCATTGCTCATCACTGACGTCATGCTTAATACTCAATCTGATACATGTACGTGTGCATTACATATTATGCTAATGTTTTTTTCTGTTTACATTATGTTTTCCGAAGCTCTTTACATTATTGAGAATCATCCAGCCATCGAGCTGCTCGTTTCTCCATTTCATCTGTTTGGAGCATTCATTTCCTTCGCTATCGTATCAACGAGCAACATTATCATTATCGTCACTGTAAAACTCATTTCAAATAAACGGATCGAAATCAGCCGACGAGGTCATGGGCATTCTAGGGAAAGGCACAGACTTCCTTGCAAAGGAAGTCTGTGCCTCATACTGTGTAGTGCCCAAAACTAAATCAGGGACGCCGTTATACTTTATCCTCGCCTGTAAGAGGTCAGTCCAGAGTAGGTCTACTCATGACTAGGCCTTTGTTCCATTCCATAATTGGCGCCGGTGCTTCGTTCTTTGTTCGACCAATCAGAACGAGGAAGTTTGTTGGAATATTGCACCCACAATGACCTGGCAATGCCTAGACTTGCCTAGAAGGTGTCTTCTGGACATTAATGACTGACCTCTTAGAGGCGAGGATAAAGTATGAACACTTTATAGAAAGTATGAACACAGTGCAGCACTAGCCTATGTTCATTTCCTCTCATTAGTCCGGACGCAGAACGATAAAGTGGGACATTTTGAATCTACAGAAATTTTTTGCATTTTTTATATCACCAAATGACAGAGATTCAGAATGTTGAATTTCGTATTTCGTACTTGGTGTTTCGTCAGGTTTGCGAAAACTCACTACAAGTAAAGCTTACCGGTACATTTGTATTTTTACATTGTTCGGCAACAGCATTAAATGCACTGCAACATGATTGTGTTGTACGTCACTTTGGAAGGAATGCGGTCAGTTTTGGTTGGGCAAGTTCGATGTTGCTCGGCATGATTGAAGATTACTTTCCTGACGGAATCTGACGATATTCACAGCATTGGTAACGACCTTTGTTATACAGAAAGCAAGAGTTCTTGATGAAAGGAATAAGGGAGGCCTGCGAAAGTTAAGTGGACAACAGGCGCCTCTCCGCGCTCGAGTTTTCTCCGGCAATTTGGCTGTCTATGTGGGAAACTCGGCCGTGGAGAGAACTCTGGGCAGTCGTTTCTGTCATTGGTCTTCGCGTAGGTCGGAAAAAAACAACTACGGTGACTCGCCCATCGAGAGCCAACTCGGAGCACCGCCCTCGGTATTGCCAGCCGGCACCACCATCGCCGTGCGCGCTACTCTTCTGCTCCAAAGACTTACACATGTAACCTTGTTGTCGGCGAATGGAGGCGATGTACGTACATTTTGTAATGGATTTTTGTAGTTTGTGTTGAAGCCACTAGGTGGCTTTCTCTACGTTTGCAATCAAAAATACCGGACACAAATCACATGCCGTGCTCCTTTAAGAATAAGCCTGACGGTGTAAAGGATCACTATAGAAAGGTAGTCCTATCGTTGTAGATTTTAACAGGAGTTGTTATCAAGGCCAAGGTGATATAGAACCTGCCATCGTGTCATAATTGGTATTTTTCATCAGATGCATCAGTTGAACTAAACCTTTCTACATTTGCAATAATCCACTCTGTCATTTAATATAAAAGAATGTCCACACATTTCTATTTGTTATGACAAGCTTGGTGTATGAACTCCGACCACTCAGAACAAAGCGAAAGACCAACACAGGAATAACGAAGGGGCTTATACTCTCCAGTTCCGAGTGGCGCGAGGTTTATCAACGATAGCTGCGAACGGCTGGGCCGAATTTGACATGCCATACATCAATCGATTTGTCTTTTTTGGCGCTACAGCCATCATCACTGTCATTTTCCCGCAAAACGTGACAGAAAAAAGTTCCTTCACAAATCACAGTTTGTGTTCAAGGCCGAAATGGCGGCCATTGTGAAATGACGCAATCCATCGCGCACGTGTAAACTGCACTGAACACATGGCGAAATGAAATGGGTTTTGAGAAAGGGATCCGTTATGTCAGCCTTACGCGAAAAATGAAGATACACGCGAAAAAGAAAGATACCGGCAAGAAAGACAAGTCGATTGACGTACAATGTATGTTTCGTAAAATTTGACCCAGCCGTTGCGGAGCTATCGTTGATAAACCTCGCGCCACTGGGAAGTGGAATGAACTGTAGTCCATTATGGCATAAGCTTTGTTATGGGTGCAACTAATTTTCATTCCTTGTGTTGTCGAAACATTTTCACTGAAATCGGCTTGCCTGAGTTCGTCGATGGAGTACGAGGCAAAACACGGAGAGAAGCTCACTGGTGTGCGAATTCGATCGTGCTCAGTCTCTCTGATGACATGTTCGAAGGAAATTTCTATTCTTGTGGCAGAATCCCTTGACCACAAAACTATAGGCCTACATGTAGCAAAAGCGACATAGACAGACAAGAAATGCGCGGGTTGTGAATTTGACCGGTATCTTCATTTTGATGGACAACAAAAGAATACTAAAAAAATATTACAATGAGGTTAGGGCCTATTCTTTTACCATGGTTACTGGTAACTAATCAGCAAACGTTTAGCCTTTATTGGGCACCAATGGAGCCTTCACAAAACGTATCCGGTGAGTTTTTTTGGAAAGGAATTTCGCCATCCGGGACATCCGCGACTGTGGCGCTGCAACACCAGCTATATACTAGCAACCAGTGCGGGAACTGAGTTTGTTAATTGTGCAGGCTGCTGGTTGACCCACGCATCTTCATTGCCCAATCGTTGTTTCTGTTTTTTTTGTTTCTTCATTTTTGCGGTTTTGTGGTTCGCAAGATACTACACCCCATCCCATCGCCCACTGGTACTGCAACCAGGAAAGGGTGATAGTTTTGGTACTGCTGTTGCATTGTGGGCACACCTATCTGTGCTGCTGCGTGCCCTTTTCAAAGTGTTAAGCTGTGTTTACCACACATCCGGAATGCGGTATAGGGATGCGGAATCCCCGGCGGAAGCGATATGTTGTATGCAAAGTGCATTGCATTTTCCGCTTCCGCGTTCCGGAATCCGCATCCGCGTGTCAGCTAAACGTAGCTTTAGGAAAGTGCAGGTAAACGTTTCATAGCCTCTTGAAGGTTTCCTGCTTGCCCGAGTACATGTACTTCAAAGAATCAAGCGACAGTTTTCAGCACACATTGAAAAAACTGCAGGTAGAGCTCAAATGCAGTTAGAGAGAGCATAGGCCTACTACACAAATGTCTGCGATCGTGAGCAATTAGTGCGGAATTGAATACATGTATAGTGTGGCTTTAAATCCGAAACGCGTTTTGATTTATATCATAAAATGGTGAAACTTTCCTTCAAATTTTTCAATTTAATTGATATTTGCATATACATGTATACATGTACATGTACAGCCTTGGAAATTAGTAAATGGACAGTGAAGATGTTGTTTATCTCAGAGCTGGTTGATGGTAATTGAATGCGGTTTTCTGCATATGATAGGCAAATTATCTGGCTATAAAAGCATAGTGATGACCTTGAATCTGCTATCATAGAAATTGCCAAATTTGGCGATTTTCAAAGTGACCTAAAATCAACATTTTTGCATTCACGTTCTTTTCAGAATTTTTTACATCCGCGGATAGCTCTTACTGACAGATGACAAATTTGTCAATTGTTTTTACAAGAAAATTGGTATTTTTGCTAATTTAAACCGAATTTGTGCTGAAAATATCATTTTTCTATAAGCCCAACGTCACTGGCTTTTTAGATGGCCCCTGCCCATTCATTACCCTCAATCAATACAATGGTCACTGAACAGTGACCTGGCATGTCTCCAGGGACCTTGGTGAAGTAGGCCAAAGTCCTCATGCATATTCCTGCAGTGAGTGGCTTTTGTGTATTCAATAAACCTTATTTGAAATAGTCAAAGGACTTCCTAATCAACACCATTCAAACGTTATGCAGTCTTACATAAGATTCATAACAGCTTTCAAGAATAACTGGGGAAGACCCTGGCCCAGGTCATGAGTATTGATCAACAACTTGAGTAGTAGAGGTCACATGCCTAGGGGCTTTCTCAAGACTGATTGCCCAGTTCAGCTGACGATATTTGATAAAAAGGCGTTTATCCCAGTCTTGGGATTTCGCATCTTGATGAAACTTGAACTAGGGACCATTTTTTAGGGTGGCGGACAAGTCTGCAGTGAAAAATTTTGGGTTTTTCAAAAAATAAAATAGTTGATTTTGGGTCACTTTGGAAATCGCCAAATTTCGGCACTTTTTATGATAGCAGATTCAAGGTCATCACTATGCGTTTATAGTCAGATGATTTGCCTATCATATGCAGAAAACCGCATTCAATTATCATCAACCAGTTCTGAGAAAAACAACATTTTCACTGTCCATTTACTAATTTCCAAGGCTGTACATNGTAGGGCGAAGGCTGCTTATAAGCAAGTAACTGGTCGCTAATCACCTATCGTTCACCATCACTTCGTTGTGACTTTGAACTAAAGTCTGCTTGTAGCCTGCCACCCAGCAGTGAGTCCATTTGACTTCCACATTTGGTCGCACAATTTCGGTAACAGGACCACCTCACTTATTTGGACACTTCCTCCAGTCCGTGGGGGGGGGTCCACTTACCGAGGTTCTACTGTATTACATGTATTCAATTTGCCATCTAAGACTAATTTCTGTATTCGGCAAGCATTTTGCTTGCCAAATAACCACTTCCTATTCAATTTCTCATTTAGAGTCAGCGGAAAGACGCAGTATATATTCTCCAAGGTTTTTGGCAAAGTCCTTAGATTCATCGGCCGCACTGCTTTCGTGGCTCTGCCGTCGTCCGTCCCGCGTTTGCCAGACACAATGACCGTGGTTTTCTATCTGAAAGTATATTTCCCGTCAAGGCGAATTTTCTTTAAGCATGCTGTGTTGTCGGCGAACTACTATGGAAATTTTTTCACTATAATGATTGGGTTTGACCACATCTTGTTGCAAGTGGGAATGATAAACAAGCGAGTGGTGGTTTGGGGGTCATACGGAGCTAACATTCCAAACCAGATGAAAGGTTGGCATCATCGAAACCAAAGGAATGTTTGGGATGAGCTGATCATAACTGTCAGGGGGATGAGCAAAACCAATGGTGTACCCGTAGTGTTCTTCGTCAACGGGAAAAAGTTAAAAGAAGGGAAGACGACGAAAAGAACCTACGCTAACGATAAAGAAAAACATGATGTCCGTGAGTTCTTGATCGGCCATTCTAGGACGAACTATAACTCACCAGCGCACAAATATCACTTCATCGGTTTTATTGCACGGGTCATTGTCTTTCCGTTCATTCTTCCTGACAGCGATATAACAAGGAAACAGAAGAGAGATAGTGAGTATCCATAATTAAAGGGATGAATTTTTGGGCCTCAACTTCCAGCCTCCATCTGGTAGTGGATTAAAGAGCCACAACTTTTTGTCGACAGTCGGCGCCACTGGCGGTGATTGCGTCATTCTCCAATGCCGTAGTTTTGCCTTTTCGCCCCAGTGTTGGAGAATGGATGATTACAATACGATACATACGTGGATAACCTAGGAACGAGAGTTACTCTACATGGGGCGAGGTTGATAAGCGGTAGTTTATACATGTATTGTCAACAGAGGTCTCCTTTCACATGTTTAACGCGGTATGTTTACCGTAGGATAGGGAAGAAATGCAGTGCCGCTTTAAGAGACCCTTACGATTTCGTCCACCTGCGGAGTTGTAGGTGACTGGATTCATCTGTCCATCCCCAGGACTGAAACTCGGTGAAAGGACAGGAACCAGACAACTTACGGGTCCGCAAATCCGGGAATGTTTTGTGAATTAGCCTAACCTCCCAGTACATTTTACCACGATGCTACATCAACAGTGCGGCAAATAATAGGCCTATTTTTTGTTCGCTTTCCCATTCATGGTTAGTGACGCTTCGCAGACCTACGAAATACGAATTTCTACTTCATTTCTAGGATCTTGTGTATTTCTGGAAAGGGTTGGTGTCTGTCACAAATGTCCCTGCTACCAGTGCGTATAGCATATCATATTTGCGGTCTAAAGAGTTGTGATGCGGCTTGAATTTATAATTTCCACTTCGTAGCTACGAAGTGGAAACGAAAGATAAATATAAAGATAAAAAAATAAATATAAAAATAACGAAGACGTCGTTCTACATGTACATGTATCTGTCTTACATGTACGTCATACGCTAAAAGACGTTCTTGCAGCAGGCGATATTTTGTAGTACCAACCATCTCTTGAAATATATTAGATCATGGTGAAATGAGCCTGATAGCCCAGTGGTTATCACGTCCGCTTAGCAAGCGGCAGGTCCCGGGTTCGAATCCAGCCCGGGCCATGTGGGATTTCATTCCCGGCTCTTCACGTCCGTCGCATGGGACAGTAAGCCGTGGTGCCTTGTACCTTGTGTCTTTGCAAGGGCAAGTAAAATACCCCATCCAAGTGAGGAACATGAGTAGCTTGTTATGGCCTCCTCCGTACTTACCAGGGCCAATAATGCTATAGCGTCGGCCCTGACGGAAAAATGATATACAAATACAAATGGTGAAATGAAGTCGAATTTCGTATGCATGTACATGTACATGTATTTTGTACTTCCTGTTATCCGTCCTCCTAGTAGTTTCACCGAGTGTTCTTTTGGTTGTGTACGAAATTCATCTGTTTGGCTTTTATGTAGGTAATGGATGTGCTGTTTACCATTTACAAGAACACCGGAAGAATGACTGGTATTTCGTGGAGAATGACGCCGACGTCGTATATCTCAAACAACGTACGAACATAGTTCGGTCTACCCTCGAGTGTGTCAGTTCATTTACATATTCGTCAGTAATCAGCGACAAGAACACTGACGTCATGTTTAATATTTCGTCTGGAACTTGCACATATTATTTTAAAGCCCCTCTGTATTGAATTTTACGGTACTGTCAAAGTGTTATGAGATTGCAGGGAGAGATCTCATATCCTCGTGGTAGACCAACGATTACAAGTTCAGGTTACGATTTTCGATAGTCTGAGTAGGCCTGTACCCCAAAAAGCGTTGTCGTTGGCCTAACTGGGCGGTTAAGCTGACTTTTATATAAACAGACTTTTATGTGTGCCAGCCACCATTAGGAATAAGGCCAGGCGCACATTGACGGCAAATCTCAATGCGGTAGGGGTGTTTTTAAAGTCGACTGACCCGGCTGAATAACAACGAGTCCAGCAACTTTGGGTCAGTCGACTTTAAAAACACCCCTTCCGCTTTGAGATTTGCCGTCATTGTGCGCCTGGCTTATTACGTATATTGAAAGATTTAACTAAAGGGTTTTGACTTCTGCAAACATAAGTAGGCCCTACGTCCCTTTCTTATTTCAAATGATTTCATTTCTGACTGTTTGACGTGAATGGCATGGCATACATTATAGTGCCATCAACTTACAGTAAGCGCCGATTTCATTTGATTCAGTTCTCAGTGCAGTTACAGAGGATGGAAACCACCACCAAGGAAAAGCCCTTTGTGTTCCATAATTCGATAATTATTGTACTCCCTGCATTATAATGGCAATTGTATCGTTTTAGCGGATTATTTTGCTCATTTGAACTTTTGCCCTGCGCCCAGGGCTACAGGAGTTTTACTCAAGCGGCTGAACCTCAAGGACGCGAAAAATTAGCATAAACTGAAGTAGGTCCTGCGGGCAAAAGGGTCGGACAAAGGGCCTAGAAAAAACAACAGTCTGTGCTTTATTCCTTTTATTTTTAAAATACAAAAATGAAAACTGCGCTGATGAGTGAGTCTCACCATTCTTGCCTGCGGGAGTTCGATGGGTTTTTGCACAAGGATGGAAGACTTCACCTTGGTGGTATACCTCGATGATATTTCAGGATGGCTCTGTGAGTGTGTTCATCTCGCTCTTGCTCTACCCTGCGGAATCATTCTACGAAAAGAGGAACACTTTCTCCATTTAGAAGCAAGTGCTAGTCAGGGGAGACTATGATATCTACATATTTGTGAAGTACTATACTCAAGATGTAGATATTCATTAGTGGTTTCCGAAACAGTCTCACACTTGATGCCGAACATCAATCTTCCATGCCAATCAGCATCACCAGCACTTTTGCGAGACACCTCGCGGATTATATCGACGGCATGTTCATTCCTACTGAAAGAAGGACATGTTATTAGATTTGACGCATGAAACTGAACCGTCCTATTGAAGCTTTTTTTACAAAATATGTCAAAAAGCAGAGCCGATGGCCGAGTCAAATGCCTGTGGAAGTTCGTACTCTAAACCGCACTGAATATGAGAAGTCGTCTCTTCTTCAGGCTGGCACTTTCAAGTCGAGCTACCCGTGGTGTAATTTGCGAAATTTTGGAGAGACAACTTTAATCTCATATTTTATAATTTTGTTTGTCGCTCTTTCTGCTTTATTAGTGGACAAAACCGCACTGGAGTGGAAAAAGGGTGAGAAGAAAGTAAAAGGGCGTACTTGTTTATTGATAAGGCAGCTTCAGCTGGGACGCTGTTTTGAGGAGCCCGGTGGTGTATTGGTTCAGGTCTCCAAATAGCGGTCAGAGGGTCCCGGGTTCGAATCCCACTGGGCGTGAGACTTTGGGCAAGTCTCTTTGCCTCACTGGCCTCTCTCAATCCAGGTGTATCAATGGGTACCGGTCGGAAATGCTCGATTGTAGTGCTGAATGGGCAGCTCATCTGAGTTCTGCTGAAAGGTTTCAAGACAGAGACTGGAGTTAGTGTCAAGTCGGATGAGAACCTCTACCGTAGTTGTTATCAGAAAGACTGTAAAAGAACAAAGATCAAAAAACTTTCCACGAAACGTGTTTAGGTTCGCAAACTGACAGGTGGGAATGGTACCCATCCCTAAAAACGGCGTTAATTGGTCCGGGTTTTGGCTACCGCTAACGGGCAACGTACTTTCTTTTCCTTCACATTAATTCACCATTAATTCACATGATTTCCTACACTGTAAATCTAAAGTGTTTAAAGTCTGAACACGAAACTAAACGGGAATATGCAACATATTTTAAACATCTAAACGCGTTTAGTTCTCCAAAATATCAAATAGCATTCAAGATGATTTGGGCATCGGTAATAAATTTAGAGATAATACTGATTAGCTGAACATTAACTTGATGCGGGAGTAAGTGATCACCAAAGAGTAACATACCCGGTGGTGTATTGGTTCAGGTCTCCAAATAACGGTCAGAAGATCCGGGTTCCGTCGAATCCCACTGGGCGTGAGACTTTGGGCAAGTCTCTTTGCCTCACTGGCCTCTCTCCATCCAGGTGTATCAATGGGTACCGGTCGGAAATGCTCGATTGTAGCGCTGAATGGGCAGCTCATCTGAGTTCTGCTGAAAGGTTTCAGGACAGAGACTGGAGTTAAAGTGTCAAGTCGGATGAGAACCTCTACCGTAGTTGTTATCAGAAAGACTATAAAAAACAAAGATAAAAAAACTTTCCACGAAACGTGTTAAGGTTCGCAAACTGACTGGTGGGAATGGTACCCATCCCTAAAAATGGCGTTAATTGGTGCGGGTTTTGGCTACCGCTAACAGGCAACGTACATGTACTTTCTTTTCCTTCAGATTAATTCACCATTAAAGCGAATCGACAGTCGTTTTGTAAACAGAAGGATGATGTTTGTAAACATTGCCCTCACAGCCAATCAGAATGCAGGAAATGAGTGTTTGTGAGCAAAGATTCGCCCCCTTTTGCATTCAAATTTTTTGGCTGACAAATCGCTTTAATTCACATGATTTCCTGCCAGTGTGCAAGCAAGTGGAACCGCCATATCAAACGAATAAAAGATTTGTTGGTTCCTATTGTTTTATAACTGGTCAACATGCTCATTCTTAAACATGTACATGTATGACGCTTGAATTAGGTTCAAAAAGGAAACGGTATTTTTAGATCATCTTGCCTTTTTTCGTCTGTTTCGTGAGTCAGTGACACCAATTACTGATAATGACAGTAATGTGCAATTAATTCTTGGTGTTACTGATAAATGACGGTCAATTCGTAGTAGAGGAACGTCTGTTCAAATACCACTGGCATGGTTTCAGATGACGCAAAACAAAGTGGAGGTTGTTGACGCGTCATTCCCCAATCGTTTCAAATACTGTATCTACTCAGTTATAATGACAGTTCATTAAATATTCGTAGATCACCGGACCGCCTTTTTCACCATGTGACTGTGGTAATCCTACTTAGGCCTATATTCATTTATCAGGATTAGATTAAGTGTGGCCATTGCTTGTTATTACGTAGGTTTAGAAATCAAACGATAAACGTAAACTTTACAACAACGTTATTTTTCATACTACACATTCACCAGATTTTATATTGCATTTTCGGTACAAAAAAACGTTGTCGTTAACGTTTACGTTTATTGTTTGATTTCTATACCTCCCTTTTTACCACGTGATATAACACAAAGGTCGTCTCTGAATTTCGCAAATTTTCGACCCCAATCAGGGTCTCCTCAGGCACTTTAGCCTAGGTCACAAATCCACCGGGCCCCGTACGATTTTCCCCACCCAGCGGCTTGCAGTGGATTTTAGATACACTGAAACACGGATCTAAGATGAATTATGCCGAAATCGCCTCAATGGATCAGTGGAAATTAGACTGGATCAAACTGGGCACCGTAGAATTTGGCCAAATGTCTGTTTTTACTCGCCGTACGGGCCCCGGAGTGGATATGTGACCTAGGCTTTTCTAGAAGATCCAAGGAGTAAAGGAGTGACTTTTTACCACGTGAGTACGATTACGACAGTCACATGGTGAAAAAGGCTTCCGCTGCTCTGCAAGTATTTAATGAACTGTCGTTATAAATGAATAAGTAATTAAGAATGCATAGATGATAACTTCACCGGCTGAAGAGCGAGTCTTGCTAAAGGCCCGTTTACAGATGCAACTTTTCATATGCAACTTCATGCAACTTGTTGCAAAAACCTGATGAGACCAAAAAGTTTCATAAAAGTTGCATGTGTAAACGGGCATGCAACTTGTTGCAACTCGATCACGCTGGATGTTGCATCGATTTTTCTATGTGTAAACCGTCCCAGGTAGTTAAGACATCGACAATGGCCAAGAGACATTTAAAACCAAAATCTATATTCTCGCTTACATGAATGATTAGAATGGGAGTCAACTTCATGTCCTCATCGTTCACCCTCGAAACGAGAAATAAATTAATTGCAAATCCAGACTTAGGTTATGCTGTTGCCGTTTCGCACATAGACTGCATCGTAAGGTGTCTGCTTGTAGCTCAATGTAGGACTGTTGCCATGCTCTACCTTGCATCGCAATTCAATTGCCAATTAGATACCAAAAAGTGGAAATGCACACACGATTCGTATGACGTGGATGATGCCAGCTGCCGTGTTTATCAGAGAAAGGTAGGAATAAGTTAACAGGCTCATACGGTCACCTTTTTTTCGCCGTGTTCACGAAAATCGAGATCCTCGCTACTACGCACCATGCACTCTCAAGTACAATGTAGTGAATATTTCGCTGTTTCTCGATTATAATATACCAAAATCGGGTATACATGTACTACATGCGCATGTCGTCGTCGTACATGTAGTTTCATCGTAATTACGGAGGTTGAGAAATCAAACGATAAACGTAAACTTTACCACAACGTTATTTTCATACTACACATTCACCAGATTTTATATTACATTTTCGGTACAAAAACTCCCTATTGAATGTTAACGTTGTCGTTAACGTTAACGTTTATCGTTTGATTTCTAAACCTCCCTATTGGCCGATTCCTACAGTTCGATTCTCTTTTAAATTGAAATGAACAACTTTTTTCCAAAAGTAAGTTCTTGTGCATGTTGTGTCGGTGGCGGCGGTGACGGCGTTGTTACTATTTTGACAACTTTAGATTTTATGAACCACTAGTAGGCCTACCGTACATCGAAGGGAGGTTGAAAATAATATCGGGCCTAAAAATATCACATGTTGTCTGTTTTCATTTGCGTGACGTGGGCGGATCATCTTGAAACATCCCTTCCGGTACAACAGCTATGATTCGCGTTGAAATGAAATAATAGGAGTTTTCGCAAAGCCCCCGAAACGCCAACGCGAACGCCAAACCCATTGTTCGATGCCACGAAGACAGCACCGACCAAAAGGGTAGACGTTCGCGTTGGCGTTTCGGGGGCTTTGCGAAAACTCCCTGCTGGATGCATTCGTGCCACGGAACGGCATCAATAACTATTAGGCGGTCGATGACTTAAAGCCGCACTGTACATGTATTCAATTCAGAAAGTGCTTTCGCGGACATTAGTGTAGTGTAAAATGTAAATGCTCTATCTGAATACATTAGAGCTCTCCCTGCAGTTTTTTTTCAATGTGCGCTAAAAACTAGGTCTTGATTCTTTGAACGTATTAGGCGAGCATTTTGGGACGTTCACGAGGCTATGAGGCCTCTGCCTGCATTTTCTAACCCTTTGGAAATACCGTAAAATTCAATAGGGAGTTTAAGAAACCAAAGATAAACGTTAACTTTACGACAACGTTATTTTTTGTACCGAAAATGCAATACA
>NMRB01000169.1:544868-559316 GCA_002633025.1 Notospermus geniculatus
GTGACCGACTCGGGGTTCTGTATTTGTTAACCAAACGTTATCGACCCGTGTTTGCTGCATTGGAATTAACTTGTTTGAATGAAATACCAGCAGAAGGCGATGAGGTATTTAAAGAGTTGCACGTCTCTGTTAACTTGCGGAATCAACAAGCGAAACCTATGTTGTTTTTCGATCGGACAGAAGCAAACATCTTCCATTTTATCGCACGCAGGTCAAATGACGGTAGACCAACATATTACGAAGTTCATCTTCATGTTCTTGAGAGCAATCCGCCGTAGTTCAAAACGCCCCGAGCCGTGTCATCGGGTTCGTTGCAATAGGAGCAGAGACGCGCGTATTGCCAAAAGATGGCAGCAAAGTTCTAGTGGACCAATACAAAAGAAACTGCTCTTGATTGGTGCTCAATCAAGAATGAATGGGTCCGCTGTATGCTTTGAATTTGGCCGTAGTGACACCTATTGGTCAACTCACTGTCAGCTCCTATTCAGGCCAAACTTCGTGGCCGGTGGTTGTTAAAGCATGACGATATTCGGCAGTTTACACCGACATTACATTGACCAATGCAATGTTTCACATCTCTTCCTCAGGAAAAGGTATTCGTCTATCGTTTCCACACACGGTACAAAATAATTCCCACCATTCAGCTTAAAATGCACGAACAAGTATTTCACCAAGCGCCAGAAGGACGAATCATCAAGTTTTCAAAGAAAGTAATGTCGTCAATGGCATTCCACACTTACACCCGACGTGAGAGTGACAGGACATACAGATTAACTCATAGGGTCACTATACGTAGAGTTGGAATAACTAAAACTAGGCCCAGAAACACATTCTATGATAAATACTACGTACAGGTACAAGTATCAGACGTTGGCGCTTTACCAATGTTCAATTACATGACAGGAAAAATCGAGGGGAAAATTTCCTTTCCGAGTTCAGACCGCTGTAAAACGCAACTCCACGCACTGACACATATGCCAATACAACTGCGTATTATCGGTGCAAAATTATTCCTCAGTTGTATGTCGATGATTTCTATTACCACGACGCTTTATGACTTTTATCGCAATTCTGATGGTGACCTTGTGTTATTTAACGCAACTGAATTGGAGATCAGACCACAATTTGGCGGGATGAAGATGTCACTTTCCGGTGACGTCATCGTTTTTGCTGCGCGAACCCCAGACGACAAAGGTTACCTGCCGGCGGCAGTGGCATTCAGGAAAGACAACTACAATGCCACTGAGCAGTCGGTGAAATTATACTATCACTGGAGTCACCTGAGAAATTTCATGTATGAGAACTTCTACAACACAATTATTTTGATATTTGTTCAAAGGTTGGGTGCTCTGAGGCTCGTCTGTGATTCGGAAATTCCAACGGATGGTGTCGCATTTGAGAACGTGGCTGTGAAGCTGAAACCGCTTGTAAGAGGAACTTATGAGGTCGTACCTTATTTCGATCAAGATAACAAGGGCCGATTGCTACAAGTGGTGAGGGCGCCGAATAATGATAAAAACGTGCTTGAAGTCCACTTCTACAAACCTTTACTTTAATTTTTATTTGCCGTTGAAAATTCAAGGCCATAGACAGCAAGCGCAAATTAATGTATGGGAAGTCTCCCCAATGCGGTTAAGTCGACTGACCCAACGCTGCTCGTTATTCGGCCGGGTCAGTCGACGTATCACGCCTATCGCATTGGGACTGATTTGCCGTCCATGTTCGCCTTGGCTTTACAGTTTAACGGACAAAAAATACCTCCGGTCGAGTCTGCGTTTATATACCACCAGCGCTTTCAACTGTGATCAGTCTTAAAGCGCTTCACATCCCATTCCCTCTAGATTCATCCCTGGAGAACTCAAGAATGAGCAACTCATTTAACGGCTTCCTGAAAGTGGAGGCACGGGGAGCCACGGTGGTGTAGTGGTTCGGGCCTCCGACTAGCGGTCAGAGGATCCCGGGTTCGAATCCCGCTGCTGGCGTGAGACTTTGGGCAAGTCTCTTTGCCTTACTGGCCTCTCTCCACAGTGCCCAAGTGGAATACAAGACTTTAAAATACATTACATTACATTAGATCAATCATGGTAGCCTACCAAACTTTTTTCAGCCGTCCCAGTGATGATTCTGAAAAGGTTTTATTGACGCAAACGATTGTCATGGTTAGTTCAGGCTTCCCTTTCAACAAATAGACCACACTGTTGGAATGGTTGACCGGAAATTTACTATGCCAGTGTGATCGAGTGCTTTGAAAACTAAGCGTCGATTATTAAAAGATATAAAATTCCTACATTCCTACCCTAGAAGACATCGGCACGGCCGTTTGAACGTAGTGCTTCGTGTACATCTCTTTCTCGCGTAGTGCGACGACCATATATGGCACACGCTGTGGTTAGCTTGCGGTTTGAGGTCGAAAAACGCGAGCACAAAATTAGAAGTACACAAACAAGTATTCTACCCGCAGATTCAACCTTGATTAGGTAAGAAGTGACGCTAAAAAGTTACAGAAGCTTTTTTTGATCCGTCAAGAATAAACGGTGATTTTTGACTTTAACCTGTTTTCAATAGAAATTCATTCCTCTTTTGGCATTGTTCGCCCTTTATAATTCGTGTGAATGGGAGGTACGTTGTATTGTATTTCATTGTGTAGGCCTACTCGAAACGGGTGCCGATAATTAGAAATATTGGCAAACTGATTCTTCATGAAGCGATCGACTTAAGCTTAGTGAGAGATCCCTGTACACCACTACAGAACGATTTTTTTAAGATAGTCTTCTACTGTCCCAAAAATGGCATGAAACTTTGATATGGGCGTACACATGGATTTACGGCCTATTGTAAGTTATGCTAAATAGGTATAAAGAGGAAGGGCCTGGCGCCTTATTTCCAGTTGTTACCGCTTGGTGTCAGCAGCGCATGGGACCTCACAGCTCATTAAAATTGAGAATAAAATCCTCTTCAAACGGCCGTGTCGGAATCATCTCGCCTGCCCGTTGTTGCCGTATAGGCAAGACCACTTGGCCTCACTGAAATGTTCAGGGCACTTCGGCCATTGGTAAGGACACCAAAGCCAGTTTTCTACCTACATGTAGACTCAAATGGCCGTATGCACGGGTCAGACTTCAGCCACACACACTTTCATTAAAGTCTGACTTTTCTCAATGCTTCAAGCAAAGAAAAAGTCTTAACTTAGGACCGATTTACTAGACGTTTGCTAAGCTAACCATTGGTTCCACCAAAAATAGATAGGCTTGCGGAAAATGTACAACTAAATTTTTCACCAAAAAGCCCCGTTTTCTAAGCTCTGTATAGCGCTTACTATCCATCCAAACAGGGCTTTTTGAAAATTCAGTTGTACACTTTTCGCATGCCTATTTATTTTTGGTGGAACCAATGGTTAGCTTAGCAAACGTCTATTAAATTGGCCCTTAAGCTACGTATATGCTAAAGTCCGACCCGTGCATACGGTCCTTTGGCACCAAAGGCACTCAATCCTTGCCAGCTGCTCAGTAGCCCAGTCTACAGCTTTCGGCGCGCCAGGGATGTGGTGGCGGCAGATACAGGAACCAGTCTACCATTTTCACTTTCACGACATTTATACGACAAACCCATCTGGCGTTCAACCTTGTTCCTACGGATGATATTTCGCTACTAAAAACACCGCGAATGCAACGAAATAATATCCCTGGAAGCAACGTTGATTCTACAATATACTCCAGCTACGTGTAATACATCACCCCTATGTATCGGTGCATGCTTCTGACAATGTAGGCCAAAAAATTGGCGATCTCGGACTCGTGAGCAAGATTCCCAGGGGGAAAAAGTGCCGGTGCCAACGCGGGAAAAGTCCCCATGGACTCAACGTCCGGATGCTGTGGTGGAAACTAGGAATAACGGTTCCAGGCTACAACGCCTCAGAGAGCAGCGTGGTACACCACTATTCGAAGACTACATGTACATCTATGTAGACCCGTTTGTCTCCCGGTTTGTCTCCGGTGAATGTGGTATATGAAGCAGTCAACAAAAGGCTATCAAAGTGCAGATATACATTGTAGCGTGTTTTTCTTGCCGCCCGCGTGAAATTCTGCTGCTGTACAGAAGGGATTGGTAACAACAAAAACAGCAGCCATGTTGAACGCCAAGATAGCGAAAAAGATACCACAATATTCACATTTATAAATCAACGATCTTTTGTCCTGGGATTAAAATATACATGTACATTCATGGCCAAAAATAAATGGACAGCAGTTTTACTTGAATATCTCCAAACCAATGGGGTGGAGAAAGTTGGTCCCGACATATATAGTAGCAACTTTTCCTGGGCTTTCTGCTGAAAGCCGCATTTGACAGAACGAATTTTGTAAAGATATGTTTTTGCTACTTTTTTATTTGTATGATTTCATTCAAAATTTTTATATCATCATTATTCATCGAGGCCTTTCATAATATATCCTAAAATTTCAACTATTCAACCTATGTTGCAATACTTATGGCCAGTGAATTGTAACTGTAGGCTTTGTACACTACCGGGAGAGTTTTGGAATCCGCAGTGCCGTAAAGCGGGTGATCCATTGTTGCGATTTTGGCTTGAGACGGGGTTGCGTTCCCTTGCGATTACCTTATAAGGACTTCCGATTGCCATTTAAGGTAACCGCAAGGGAACGCAACCCCGTCTCAAGCCAAAATCGCAACAGTGGATCACCCGCTTTATGAAGCACTGCGGAGGAGGTTGACCGGATATACGTTTTCTGGTGTGGGACAGTTGATCCCAGTCTCCTCTCGTATAACGATACGTATGCTGAGGATCTCCTCAGACTCGCAAAAGTAAAGGCCCGTCTACACGATCATACATTTGTTCAAAACATCGTCATACTATGATGATGTTCATGGACAAATGTATGATCGGTGTGGACTGTTTTCCCAACAAACTTGAATAGCATCCAAGACGTATGATGATGTTCAAACTTTTAGCTGCATTGTGTAGACAGAAATCCACAACAAGCCTGGACATCATCATACATCATCATACAAATGTATGAGGATGTTTTGAACAAATGTATGACCGTGTAGACAGGCCTTTAAGCCCGGCCACATCTAACTTCAACCCAATGGAATGCGAAAGTAGGGAATATGGATTTTCCACGGATCTTTAATCACACGCAACTCTTGAAAAACCTATCGAAGGTGCGGTCAGACTCATCCGCGATCAGACTTTAGTGGTACCCAGTAGTAGTGTGCAACAGATCGTCACCGCTTTAAGGTCTGTTCACACCAAAACCGTGCCGCGGGCCGCGACGGCGGAAAACGACGCGCGTTCACCGCCGGGAAAATAAGTTCAATGGATTTTCAATTAAAGAGTCACACCAAAGACGCGCGGCAAAAAAAATGACGCGCGCTCGCTTGCCGCGCGTCTATGGTGTGACCCTTTTATTGAAAATCCATTGAACCTATTTTCCCGGCGGTGAACGCGCGTCGTTTTTCGCCGTCGCGGCCCGCGGCACGGTTTTGGTGTGAACAGACCTTTACGCAGGTCGAATGAGATCATCACATTTTCATGTCTCATTTCCTTACTTCGCATTCCATCCGGCCGAAGGTAGATGTGGCTGGACTTACCTATACTCCTTCAAAATGGACAAATCCGGGCAGGTGTGATAGAATCTAAATGCCCCCGGTGTCTTTCTGATGTCCCCCTGCATTGTTTGTCACAGGATAAATGGTCGTGGTCTCTCTAGAGTCCTAGTCAATGGTAATGTATTGTTGGGGGACATCACATATCGTGGGACATTAGATCCTATTACACCTGATAAAAATTATAATTAACTGGAATAGCGTATGTGGTTCGAAGACCAATGTACCATCTGCCAATGTTCCCCGTTTTCCAGTGTTTCCTTCTTTTTGTATAGCTATACAAGTACCATGACTCTTCACTATAGTACATGTACGTTTAAGTCATCTGGAGCTCGATGGGCGGACCTTCGGTTGTCAGGCAGACCTTGGTATTGTTGGTGAAGTCTGGCTATTGACATGCGTTTTATTGACAGGACACTTCCAGCCAATCCCATGCCTGTGCCTGTGTTCAATTTCAAATCAAGGTCTAGTTGTATGTTCAATTTCAAACCAAGGTTCAGCTGGTTAGAAAACAATGTGCCTTGGACCGTTTAGAGTAAACCCTAGTTCATTGTGGTCTGGTTACTAAGGGTTTGATTGACATACGCCCATCGGACTCCAGATGACTTAAACGTACTATAGGGCAGTACAATGAGGGGAAACATGCGTGGATAATGTCACACTCGTCTTGGTTTTTCTCCGTGATTAGATTTGGGAGGACGCGTTCCTGTCATCCGTTGTTGTAGGCCTATCGAGTGTCTCGTTGTTATGATCCTCTCCTTCCCTGTGATGGGCATCAACTGCAGCGTCCGCCCTCACGTACAACTTCGACACGGGTATATAAACAAAGGCCAATACAGCAATGGCAGAACCGGCTAGGATATAGAAAGCAATGTTTGGGTGGCTGTATACGGCGAGCTTTCGATCTCTATGTAAAAATGCACCAAGTAGCGCCGCAACTGGCAAACCGATGAGAGCGAGACTGAAACCAAAGGAAAGTCCAGTGGTCGCTAAACCAGCTGAAGACTCCGTGATGCACAACGAGACGATGGTGGAAAATACCATGACTTCTGCCAGGCCCAGGAGGAGAAATGACGGAATAAATGGCAAAGCGAGTGGAAAATTCTTATCCGCTGATGAGATGACGTGGGAGGAAGCAATGCCTGCTGTCAGCATTGCGGCGGCTGTCAGGACAAAAGCTACCCCAATCGTTTTCAATCGATTAGCTATGTTGTCCTGCCACAGGTGACGCCCTCGTATCTTCTTAATGCACTCCACGCCAAATAGTAGAAGAGTTCCCATATATTTTGCACATCTTACCAATCGGTACCATGATCGTTGCTTACCCCTTTTATATCTTAGGGACAAATAGGTTACGAGACCATTTGGAGAAAACTGCACGACAAGCAAAGCAGCGACCGCGGAGAGGAGCGCTACCGCCAATACACCTCTCCGAAAATTAAGTCTCCTCAATCTTCTGGTATCCATGTCTTCTGCGTTGTTGATACCCTGCTGATGTGTTTCATCGTAGCGTCGTCGACAGCGGAGGCAGACGATGTAAACTCTCACTGTAGCCATAACCTCTTTAAAGGACTTTTTACCTTCATTTATGGTTTCTTTCTTATAACTGCTGTTTCCGAGTAGGACTAGTGCAAGAGAAAGTCCACTAAGAGCCAATATCACAGCATGAACCACAGTTCTGTAGTACTGCGAATGGGTGATGGAACTTGGTATCATGTCAGTAGTCTCCCCAGCGAGTAAGCCGACCACGAACGCAAGGGCTGCCAATCTCACAAATGTGGATATTGACTCGGGAGTTTGTTTAACTTGTTCTGAACCAAACGACAGAAACAGCGGAAAAGTTAGAAAGGCACCTACAAAGGTCACTACAGCATGGACCGCCAAGACGCCAACAATTAATTTGAGTGTTTTTGCTGCTTCCATATCGGGTGCAGCCTCGACTTTCAGAACAGCACATAATCCGATGAATAAGCCTGTGGTCTGCAGAGAAAGTCCGAAGATCAGAGCACGATACTTCCCCGCGAATAGATCGGCGTATAAACCAGCGAATGTTGGAAAAGCGTACAATATTGGAGCGAGAATCGTCGAAAAGACAAAGAAAGTATGGCTTTCACGTTTGTCTTCCTGAATCAAATTGAAGTCGGACTTAACATTCTCGGAAAGTCCATTCATGATCACTCCCTGTAGCAAAAAAGCCAGCATCAGGCATCCCAAACCCCACCGTCGAGTTGGCTGGTCGGAGGAGTTTGTGGGAGGAAGCAGAGTTTCTCGTTCCGATTCTTCGTCAGCCATTGTTAGCGATCAGCAGAAAATGACTGTAGTCCAAAGCGTGAAGAAAGCAAAATGATACGAATTTGATGAAAAAGGAAGCATTTATAAATAGGCTCTAACCCATGATACGTGTCCTGGAAGCAGGTACACTGGTGGACAGAAATATTAGGACGTTTTCGAAATTCTAAGTCATTTTCCTCTTATGCCTTCCTTTTGTCTCTAACCACTAATTATTTTTTCTTATTAATCAGAACATTTTTACCTTGGCAAGTGGGTTATATAATCCCCTCTGATTATCCATACAAAAGTTTATAGACAACGGGTTGGTGATCCATGGGCAACAAATGGTGCCATTCAAGCCTCTCTCATTCTAAGGCTAAAGCTATTGGAGGGGAGAAGTGATGAAGCGCATCATGATTGTCTTTGTTATTCATCTATCAGCAACACCATGTCAATAACCTTTGGCATGGATCATGGGATTATATAACCCACTTGCCAAGGGAAATTAATAAGATTAATAAGAAAAATAACTAGTGGTTAGAGACAAAAGGAAAGGAAAAGAGGAAAATGACGTAGAATTTGAAACTGTCCTAATATTTCTGTCCACCAGTGTAGTTACGCTTTAAATGACGTTTTCCCTCGTTTTGTGGGTTAAAATCAAGAGGAGTCATGATCGAAAACCAAGGGATTGAAAAGTTGCGCACGTCCGCACGTCCTTCCTTGACGACATTCTTGTCTCATCGCCGTTGCTCCGTTATTTCTGACCGAACAGGAAGCCCATAAATCACAGTCCACCGCCGGATCACGAATTTTTGTCACTTCCTGTTTGCCTGCAGCGTTCACGCTTGCATGTGTCGAACCTAAAAAACGGCAAAATGAAGACGGGAGTCAATACAGGGTGTTTCAAAAAAAGGTAATCCAACTTTATGGGGTTAATACGACCAAACAGTTTCATTGTTGTACTACACAACATCTTGAGTATAAGGAAGGTTTGCTCGCATCGTAGTCATCTTGAAAGGAACACAGGGCCATCATTGTTTAAATCTTCTATACAAACATGAATTCATCATCAAAATAAACCTTTTGCTTTTAAAATGTTTAAATCGAATGTACAGTATATGTACATGTACATGTACAACCAAACCAGGAAACAACAGAATCAAGTGTAGCGACGTTTTTGGCAGTGTCTGTTCGTTTTTGGGGGGTCAGTTTCCCGTTTCTTTGGCCCCTTGGCTTGATCAGTGTGTTCCCGAGGTCCTTGTTCTTCCTGACAATGTTGTGAACGGAAGCCCTGGGAACCCTAAACTGCTTAGCAATGTGGCCTAATGAGGACCCTATCTTGTGAAGATCAACCCCACGCTTTCTAAGGTCTTGGCTGTACAATTTGGATTTTCCCATCTTGTCTCGATAGTTCTGACTGTAGGAAAGGGCTAAAGACCATAGAAATGCCTTCTCATGTACCCATTACGGGATGTCCTGGGTTATTATATAACTGATGTGGTGACCAATGATCAGTAAAATGACTGCAAGGCCAGTCATCAATTTTTCGAAGATTCGAGGTTGTGTTTTTCGAGTTTGACTTGGTGTAAACTTTTGAGCCACTGTATTTCTGAGATCGAACAAACTATGTTACATAATTCTGAAATAAAGAAACTGTAGTCAATGAATGAAGCAAGAAAATAAAGTAGACATCGTAAGTATAATTCCCCATGAAAAAGGTTTTTGAAAGAACAATAAAACCTTTTGAAAATTTGAGTTGAATATTTTTTACCAAAGTGTATGTAAACTTCTGACCCCAACTGTATATTAAATTTGGAATTTTTACCTTTCTCGAAAAGTTAAATAATTTTTAGACAACCCGCTGCGTTTCATACTATGATTGATTAAAAATCTTTATCTTCATGATGAGGGAGAGGTCAATTGTAACATCTATTTACAACGTACATTATTCTAGCCATTCATAGGAGTAACAATTAAAGTGAGAAAAAGTTTTCAACTTCACAATAGCCAAGAGTGGTGATGGTAAATCAGCTACTGTAGCAATGCTCCATTGCGCCATAGGCCTACATACACAATAGGCCTACATTTTTCCTGGAAGACAGCGCTCCGAGGAAATCAACCAGCCGTGTTCGTTGGGTCTGCCGAAACACCTTGGTCGTGGTCGCGTTCTTACATGTGTACATTCAGCAAGGAATCAAGTTCAAACTTACACGATTCTAAATGGTGCGCGAGTTATCGGACGCAGAGCTATCCTCCATACAGATAATCAATTGCAGCAGCAAGTTTCATCGGTTGATAGGGCCTTTATTGCTCCTTGCTTGTTTCGGGAATAACCTGCCACTGTTGCCACATGCAAAAAAGTTATGTAATGGTTTTAAAATATTTCTCGGCTGACGGTTTTAAAAAGCAAAACTGAAAACGTGCATTTTTCGTGTTCGAACTTTCCCTCTTTCATGTGATTAAAGGTGCTCTAGTTCGAATTGTAAACATTACGGTTTGTTTATTCACATGGTTGATTATAATAGTTATTTTTCCTCGGACAGGTGGCAGCACCGTGTATACCAAAACATTAATGTTATCTATTTTTATATCTATCTTGATAAATATTCTTGTAACTGAAATATATTTATAATTTTACGCTCAAAAACAAACAAAAAGTTGTGAAAGGCGAGATTTTACTCGATTTTATCTGATTTGTTAGTACCAGAAATTGCACAATTCGAACTAGAGCACCTTTAAATTGATTGACCGCTTTCCAACCACCACGGATATTAACTTGTCCAGAAAAAAATGCAACCAACTGATTCTGCTCAGGTACTCTTGTGGACAATATGTTACACAGGCTTGTGGTTTCAACTCGCAGACGGACGCTTTGAATTGCGATTCGCACACATAGAGAAAGTCAACCTATCTGTTGAAACCAAATACAAATGGGCTGTCGATGGAAAAGTTGGAGTTAAAACTCAGCCCGAGTGTGTATTGGAATGTTTGGAACGAGCCACCTGCACCGGTTATATTTCTCATAAGAACGATTGCACATTATTTAAATTCTCTGAATGTCCAGTCCCGACAGGGAATCGGAAACTGAACGCGAAAATAGTACACAGAGGTGGGTCATATTTTGTTTCAATGGATTTCCAGTTTTACAAGGTCCGGAAAATGCAACTACATGTATGACAGTGTTGATGATACCCCATAGCTCAACTAACCCTTAGATCTTGATCCAGAAATACCCATCCTCCAGAAAAGCAGCTAACCCAGCTATGTTTTTTGAATCCCGGTGCTTTATTTTTAGCCGTACCGGCTGTTTCGTTTATTGCCGCGAAAAAAAATGGTTCGTATCTTTTTTGCTCGGCTTGAAACATTTGCATATTTGATACACTATCAAATTTAACGTTCGCTGGTAACACTGGTTGAAACGTTAGGAATATATACATTGTACAGGGTGGTCCAAAAAACGCACAAGCATACTACCACCCCCAGTCCCAAACCACCATCCTTCCACAGCAGGGGTTTTTACCTCGCTCCTCTTCATCCGCTCACACAAACCCCTGCTGAAATAGAACATCCAGTGAATCGGGTGCGGCTGTTCCATACTCCAGTTGCACTCCCTGAATTGGCAGGATAACTTGGAGAATTACGAATTTCGTGGTTTCACCCCGTTTGACCTTAAAGTTTTGTGCTTTACAAATCACTTGCATCTTTCCAAAATTGACTGAATTTTATCACAGAGGTTCTTCCTATGTATAGGAAAGATTATTATTATTTTTGATTGTTAATGAGTCATAAACGTCGGGTCCGTCGGATGGGACTAAAAGCCGTGGTCCCTTGTACCTGAGTGTGTATGCCAGGGCAAGTAAGACCCCACGCACGTGGACTGTAGCCTGTCGTGGACTCCATACCTCCGGCAAAAATCCAACAGGGTTACGAGGCCGGTAATAATGATAATGATATTAATTATTTATTATGGGCAATGGTTTTCTGACCGCCTCATGCTTGCCTGGGAGACCCAATTTCAGCAGGGCTTTGTGTGGATTATGAAGAGGAGCGAGACCAAAGCCCTGCTGTGGGAGGATGCAAACCACTTGATGAAATCATAGAGAATCTTTCTAGAAGAAAAATAAGACCAAGATACCTCGATTCGGTCCAGTAGTTTTACCTCCAGAGCCATTTTTATGAAGCGAAGTCAGGTGGTCCTTAAAGGTTACCTGAGAAGCTTTTATCGACTTCTGGTTTTCGGCGTAATAGTATAGAGCATTAGTCAGGCAATATGAAACTGCAAAGCGCATGAAAATCGGGTCACCCATTACAAAGTTATGGCAATTTAAATAGGACTACTACACACCCCTGACAACCATGTCAGGCAGCGGAGAACAGCACATTTGATGTCATTGGATTTTGTAAACATGCAAAAAACATCAAAATAATTCATTTAACTTGGGCAGTTTGGTGTAGTTTTGATGTATTTAATTTTTCTTGTTCAGTCAGTCGTACTGCAGTTATTTCCCTCAATATGGATTCTGAGGGCAATTTTAGAATATCTGGACAGCACAATTTACCTCACGAACCCGCCGCCTGGACAGCCATGGATACCAAGTTGTTTGGTTGTCAGGTAGAAACAACATCTTAAATTTGGTATAACCCTGTAATTAATGGTCCAATTTTCATGCAACTTTCACTGAAATGATCTTTACTCCAACATCTTTCCAGAGAGGCTGAGTGCTGGGAAGCTTCTCAGGTAACCTTTAATCTACCATGCTTCAAGCCAAGCGGGCACAGTTCCATTGGCACTATTTTTTATCTTTCCTGAGAAGTTGCTCAAGTGATTTATGTTGTGTTGGCTTGCAATTCCTTCATCTGCAGCCAACAAAAAATTATTTGATCAGCAATCAACAACTTCAATTATATTGCTGTGGGATAGTAACCTAAGTTGGGAAGATCGTGGCCGACATGATAGAACAACGGTGAAAAATACATCTGATTCATGTGATTTGACAAAGGGGGACATTTCAAGGAGGTCGATGACAGCAATGGGAAGTCTTACATGTACGACATAATCATCACGTCCCCGCCACTCAAATTCGATAATGCGAGGAAGAGTTGCATCAGTAAGGAAGGAAGATTGGCTGAAACAGAGACGTATGCCGAGTTCGAGGCTCTCCGGGCGTATGTGAAATCATACCATGGTAAATATCCTCGGTGCAATGATCCGGGAAGAAAAATGTCCTCATGGTGGACAGGGCATATACATGAACATGTAGTATTCAGTTGAGAGAGTTACAGAGAGATTTTGTTCTTTTTCAGTTGACGGTGATTGTTGGATAGGTGGAATTGATCATGATGGCAAAAACAAGGTATATGACTGGCTAACAAGCAAACGCCGTATTGACCTGCCTGCTGAAGCTTGGGCCCCATACGAACCGACCCAACATGTCGACCCACAGCCCTTTGTAGTTTTGTGGAAATTAGGCGAATTTAAATTAGGCAATTATGGTGATGCTGAGATAAATTGCTATATTTGCGAGTATTACTACAGCTCGCCCAACTGACACCATTGGCCGGTATTCATAAAAGTGAGCAAATGCTTTTCCTTAAGATTTGTACAGCGAGGCCCAATGTAAATGTACCACATGACTTGAAGTACATTATTATAAGCATTTGCTAGCTTTTTAATATTTAATACCAGCCATTAGCGCATAAAGCCTAGTTTATACTTCGACGCAAGACCATCGGCGTCCGACGCGCGATCAAAATCTGGACGCCGACCTATGAAGTAGGCTTATGTCGGCGTACATTTTGATCGTGCGTCGGACGCCGATGGTCTTGCGTCGAAGTATAAACTAGGCTTAAGGCCAGGACTCGCCAAGAATTTGAAATGTATGACAAGGAAACATGCACAATTCTCCCTTGTGTCGTGGACCAGCTACTGTCACACATTCGACCTATTCTCATTTTCATATTACCCCATCCTGGGAACCCAGGGCATTTCCACTACTTAGTCTCGCACCGCCAGCCTCTGATCTCGCTCCGCTTCCTACGCTTGGATCAGAGTCTGGCCCCAGACGCATCCATTTTGGTTATGCTAAGGGTTCCAACATCTAACCACAGGTGGCGCTCACGCACAGACGTCGATTAAACGCGCCATAAGATTTCTTAGCGTACCGCATTAACAATCCCTCAAATTAGTCTTATCGAGGTTTATGACACATATTATTTAGATTTTAATAATTTTCTGTATTTTTATCACCGTTCCTGCGACATAATATAGGAGTTGAATCGATGTTCTGACTTAACGCACAGCTCTGTATGAATTTACATCCGGGTATGCATGTCCAGGATTAAACCGGTATCCAGTTCCACCGTGCAGCACGTTAGGAACTGGTGTCGGGGTCTCGAAACCGGAAGTGTGGTCGGAATTCCTACCAGGCAGGATGCGCGCGCATCAGTTAGCAGACCTGTACATCATGCCTACATCGTGTACATCTGTGTGCAGCGCTCTAACGGCAAGCTACAGGAGTCGAAATGAGATAGCAGGGTGGTTTCTTCAACGGA
>NMRB01000170.1:7909-18909 GCA_002633025.1 Notospermus geniculatus
GGCTGACTTCGATTGTAACTCGACAACTTACTCGAGTTGAAAATCTGCCACCGGTTATGACGTCAAAAAACCAAAATGCGCATGCCTACCCGGGTTCCGAATCAAATTCCAAAATTAGCGGAATCGTTGTTGTTGTCAGTTCAGTAAATGTATTTCCAATGTGGCCGTTCACATCAAGTTTTTAGCGGGCGTTTTTAATAGACAAAAATCAGCTATAATCAGCTGATAGGGCAAATGAAATGATGACTATTCACCAGTAACGATGAATTTGTACACCAACAACCCCTGTTGCCATGGTTGCAATGTTTATGCCTTGGCCCGAGTACCCAAAGATGATCAGTCCATCATCATCGCCATTTACTGCGTGGTTGTTCCCAAAACCGAGGGCAAAAGTGCTCCTGTCCCCGTCCCCACTTATTTCTGGCAAGAACAACGATTTTTGAACAAAAATATCCCGCGTCCGATTTCACATGCCGCTAGACCGAACACTTTCCTGATCAGAAGACCGGGTACCAGTCTAACATGCCGCCATTTTGGACGAGTAAGATTTTCGCTACCCTCGATTGGTCGTGGGTTGGTCGGGCCGGGTAGATTCGACGCCATCTTTGTTGCAAAGTTAGGCAACTCCGGTAGATTTTGCAATTCGTTTGTAACTCGGGTCGCCCGAGTTCAACTCGAGTTACAATCGAAGTCAGCCCTGGTGGTCGAACTTAATCCGCTATATACGGACGAGGTGCTTATAATGGCTGCCCGAAGGTTGCCGAAAGCTTCCGAGTCGAAGACGATTGGGGTATGATGACAAGATGGCGGTCGATGAAACTTTTTATTCGAATGCAAACTCTCCGTGGAAGGACTTACAAGTACTCAAAAAGAAGCCGCGAAGGCAATATTCGATGGAGATTACTTGTTAGTGTGTTGTAGGACTGGCAGTGGGAAGTCAATTATGTACCAGCAGGCTAGTGTTGTTCGCTACGAAGCTGAACGGCGTACCCGGTACTCGTATGAATAAATTATCGCAAAGAGACTTCTGATTGGGCCCACGAGAAAATCCCAAAGCGTTGAACACGGAATCTGGTGGCTTGCTGCAGAGTGTAGGAAGAGGTTAGCGATTTCTACACGATGCATTATGCAGAATGGAATCTGGAATTGGCTAATCTTGAAAAATATGCCGAATGTCAAGAATGGGTTAAGAAACAGGTACGAATTCAAAGAATCGTGCAAAAATTGTGCGAATAAGATACGACTTACCTACTTATGCCTCAGTCACAAATGCAGCAGCCGCCGGAGGATATCTTGACATCGGTGGTTTTTTGCGACGTTGCGGCCTGGGACGGATTTTCCCACATACATGTATCTTTCACATACATGTATCCTTAATAAATAAGATGGTTTTCGACGGGCGCCCCCCGTGGGACGCTGGCCAGTAATCGGCCGATCGGCCGGTGTCTGTCGGATTTTGTTCCGACGACTTGAAAAATGGTTGCCCAATACCGTCCAGTCCCCACCGATGTCCCAGGGATAGCGACCCGCTGTCCGTCCGGCAGTTGAGTGATTTTGTAGATCGGCCGGACATCCAAGGGGACTCGGTCGCGCACCCGTGGGTGTCTTGCGGGATACCTATATCCGTCCGGCAGTCGAGTGATTTTGTAGATCGGCCGGACATCCAAGGGGACTCGGTCGCGCACCCGTGGGTGTCTTGCGGGATACCTATCGGACTTCGACCAGTGTCCGGAGAATATCTGGGCCCCCGGTGACGGCCAAAAAAGTCTCCGATCTACTCGGTGCCTGGTGGGGGACTGACGGGTGGCTGGTGGGAGCCCGACGGGCGTGTCAAGGATTTTGAAGGCTCCCCTGGCGAGGTGGGTTTCAGCCGCTACTCGCCGCAAGAAAATAACTCCGGAGTTATTTTCTTCGCGCTACCGAGCTCAGGACAGCCGTAGATGTCCTCGGGCCACCGGCAGGTGTGACCCGTCATTTTCCTCTTTTTTTATAGCCCGTTCGGGCGTCGGAAACACATCCTTGGCAGAATTGGTGGAAATCTGACTGTAGCGTACGAATATTTGTGGCCGATTCGTGACCGATTCGTACTACATTCGCGGGACTTTCGTGCCTGTTTCGGGATGTTTTCGGCGTGGGTCCACGAATTTGAGGGAGACACGACTAGCCAAGAATAGCCCAGAATGCAAGGAATCGATTGTTCAAATTCCCATTTACACGATAAAACATTCCCACTTTAACATCATCATAATATGTCAAATGTATGATGAAAATTTGAACAAAAGTATGATCGTCTAAATGGGCCTTTATGCGTGAACAGGTAGCACGACATGGCCGCTGGCGCAAAATACATGTAGGCTAGGCATCACCTTGCCATCTTGACTAGACTGGAAGCCCGTCCTAACTCTTTTACGAACTGAATTAACAAATGTTAGGACGGGTAGTGGCCATGCCGTTCTCAAATGTGATTGGTCAACATGTAAACATAGATCGTTTTAGGCCTTGCACCGCGTCATCGACAATGTTATCCGCCATCTATTGATGTCACAATCAATACTTCAGCGAAATAATTACAACTTTATGGTATCATACTCAGAAACCGTGAAGAAAGAACTGTCCCACCCACTTTAAAAAACCAAACGGATCACGTTTTCAGTTTATGACACACGTTGAATCGATGACGGGGGAGATTTCCATGACATTAACCTCTCGAAATCGTATTGTATCAAACTCATAAACTTGATGATCTCAGCTATCTCATTTATCCATATGTATTATGTATGCACTCCAATTAATGATAGCGCACGAGAAAAATAATTTTATATTCGTAAACTGTCGCTGCACCAATAGCATATCACTGTAGCATCGGTCAATCTGAAAATTACAAGTGCTTTTGATTTTAGAGGCGTTCATGGTTCATGGTTCATGGTTGATGGGATGCCCACTCCGTGAAATTGGAATATCTAAAATCAATTTTTTGTAAATAAAAATGAGTTGAGTTAGTGACTAGTTGGTCTCAACGGACAAGTCATGATATAAACGTTGATAATGACCATGGTTTCGTTCACTTAACTGATTGAATTGACCGGAAACGATGCTTGATCACAGAATGGACGGCAGCACAACGTCGAACGTCAGCGACAGAACCGTAAGTAATGAATAATCCGATTTCGGTGATATTTCAAACAGCATGGATCCTTCTTCGACGTTAGTTCCTCCCGGTTATTGCATAACACAGAAAAAACGTGATAGTACATGTACATGTACCTTAAGTTATTTTCCATCGTTGAGCGTTGCTGGTCGGTAGAGGAGTACGTACGTGATAATACGTGATATCTTTCATTTAACACGAATGTATGTACATTGTACCTCTCTGGCGATTGTAACGATCCCCATTCCTCATGCACAGGTCAAATTTTCGGATTTCGGTTCACGAAGCGACTACAGCCTCCAGACAGATGAGTCTCCGGAAACCGTCGGCGACATCTGGCATGGCTTCACGCAGGATACTACATTCCATGGTGTCCGTTTCATTACAATGGATTCCACCAATTGGTTCAGAAGGTAGGCTCTCTTCCTACGCCCTCAAGTTAGGAAGGATCTGAAGATGGTCACGCCCAAGATGGCTGAATCGACTCCCAAGTTGTGTCCTACATGTCGTTTCCCGCTCTCTGGATTAGAGCCACCGATTTCGGGAGGAACCACACGCTCATCATCGAAAAAGGATACCGACTGTGCAGACAAGGCAACAAAAATCTCGGAAGCGGATGGTTTTGCGTGCCCACCATGGTGCACTTGCAAACATGAGCACAGCGTAATGAGAAATGCATCCGCTGGAAGCAAAGAACTCGCCTCAGGTGGAAATACTGCTGCCAAACACAGCTACTCGTGTTTGACTCTTGATCCCATTGACCGAAGTGGTGATTGGGATGATCGCGATATCTTCAGAGACATTGGTAACCGCACCAGTGCCGACCTCGACGATTCAGATTCTGACGACTCCTTTCATGCATGCGCATGGATCCGTAGGCCGCCATTGGATTTGGACGACTCCGATAGTGATGTTCTTCCTATTATTGACTCGGATGATGATCTCGTCAACACCAGCGATTCTGATGGCGACATTGACTTTGAATGCTTTGGAAAACCAGCCATTGAGACGAGTCTTAGTGGAATATTAAGGGTCAATCCTGCCGTCAGAATCCCATGCTATCGACCAACCATCAACGTTCGGCTATGAAACGTCATATTCCGATTTGCGTAGAACTGGAAACACACGTTCTTATCAAATTACTGATGTATCCAAATCTTCTGTTTGCCGACCTTCTGACCTATTTGAAGCTTTTCACATTTCGCCATGCAAATCTTGGACATCGTCAAGTGTAGACAGTCCGATGATTTTGAATCAAATGATGTGGGGAGGTGCCCTAACTTCAAAGAAGCCTGTGCTAATTGTATAATACATGTAGTTTTTAGTACTCGAAAGAGTTACTAGTATACTACGACGTGTGTGGTGCCGTGTCTGAAAAGAAGGCCATACTTTGTCAACCTAGGTATTTCAATGGCATGTATTGTATAATGTATTTAGTTGATTTCTTGCTTTTTATAAAATCTGGTAGTACTCTATACAATGTATATCGTAGATGGTCGATGTAATTTGACTATACTGCTATGTATTGGAATTGTCATCATATTGTGATCATGAACAACATTTGTATTATCCCGTCTTTTCCACAAAACGGTCAGTCCGAATTTGCCACTGCCAGCCCAGAGAAGCAACGATCTGTAGGTCACATTGTAGGTTTGGCCCATTGACTTGATATCCATGCTCCAATGGTCCTATCGGAATTTGCAGCTTATCAATTCGGGGAAGTCTCACCTTCAAGGAAGGAGACAACTCGGCGGTAGTTGTATTTTACTCCTTGTAAAACTTCTCAAGTAGGCCTACTATTTTCTTCTTCGTCAGTGCGTAGTCGAACTAGTTCTGACTCTTTTTTTGCATATTGCGATAAAATTAAGTCTGACAAGACGAAAAGAGAGGTGTTATTATTCCGATTTATTCAAATTACTAAGATAGGGCAAGATAAAAACCTCTGACTACATGTACGTCATCCCGGCATCAGTTATCGAATGGCAAATTAAAAAAGGACGAGTCAGATTGAAATGTGCTTTGTGAAGAATGTGACGAACTACAGATATCAACTGACATTGATATGATACAAGATCCAAACACCTTCAGGGGATGGTGTAATATGAAAATTAACGTATAAGATTAATGGCTTCTCTAAAACTTGCTAATCTCTATGGTCTGTTTGCTGCGCCCTCCCGCGCTCGGATTCTTTTCCTTCCTCTTCTTTGTTAAAAGATGGGCCAGGCAGTTGGCAATCGTGTCAAGTATCTCAACCACGGTCAGTAAACTCCCACCGATGAGTAGTCCCATGGAACCACCGACATCACCTGAGGAGAGACAAGTTTAACTTTACTATTGATTCCACCTGACCAGCCTTTGCTGCGTACTTGCTGCACCGTACTGCTTCACAGAAAAGACTGTCTCATTCTCGAAGTAGTATACCTACTAAGCAAAGCTGTGCCATCATATGCATCTTGTTGACTCACTTGCTCGTAGACCATCTCTTGAAAGAAGATCTCTATCTGGGCATAATTCAGCCTGAAAAGATTAAGGGGGCGGTAGCCATAAGGAAGCGCACTGCAAATGGCGACTGAAAACAATTCATATTTTCTTCAAGCAAAAAGGTTCCATCGATTTCATGTATTTCTATGAAATTGCTACTCTTGTTCTACACATCTGAATTGTAAACGATGTGCTTTCATCTTTCATTAATCAGCTAATTAAGCAAACAATGAGACCCCCATTTGACTTTTTCGTCATAGATTTCTCGGCAACAACGCGACTGGGACCTGGCGTTTTACCACAAAACGTTGGGGAATACATATGTGCAGGTGCCGACGTTGAGATAATTTGCAAATTTTAATTCTTAGTAATGATAATGGTAATGATTTGTGCCAAAAATTGGTCAAAAATGAACTTNCAAAATAAACTTCGGTCGTAACACATTCGTGCAATTCAATTTCAAAACGGACCTCAATTGGATGCGTTCACTATCTCCCCCGCCACCTTAATCAGTCTGCAATCTGTCCACCAGCAAAAGTGACGAATACCTATTATAGTTTGATGTCAGTTGTCACACTACCAGTACGTCTGGACAGATTAATGCCGAAAACTTACTTCCTGCATACCCCGCCCAGTCGTGTAGAAACCGTAGGAAGAGAAACCAAGAACTACTGCAGCTGCGCAACTAAGAATTATAAAATGGTGTAGCAGAAAAGGAAAGGGCTCCATATCATACCTAAAGAAATCTCCATTGATTTCCAGGCTGTTGTTGAAGACCTCGAGAGCTGACTTCAGTCTTTCAAAACGCGGTGTCAACGTTTCTGCCTTTCTAAGTTTCTTGGCTTGAATTCTGAGATAGGTTGTCAATTCACGCGAATCATTGAACCAATTGATGAACAGTTTATTTATAACTTTTTTCCTTGCGGTCGAATCCTTTGGACCTTTGTCCAAGATTTCCTTTTGGATTTTCCTGAAAAAGGTGACCATGGTGAGTTTGTAATTATCGTGATTCCTTGCACATCGCTCCATACGAGTCAGAGACTCGGTGAAAAAGCCACGAATGTCGTCCACAGAACTAGCGATTTCAGAATGCCGAAATAGTTCCCTTGCCACCTTACTTAGATTCAGGCTGCCTTGATGTGATAGAATATCAACCCAGTCGTCATATATTTTAAGTTTGTGTGGATGAGTGCTGTACCAGTTTGTGAGATAATCGTTATCGGCCGACACAGCTATATAGGTATCGATAATTTTATCCGCCAAGCGTATTAATTCACCGAGTGTGTTCTTTGCAGAATGCAATGGATGCTTGAATACTTGGTCGACCAATTCTGCTCTGTTGCTCCCAAGCTTGTACATTGACTGTAGTAGGCTGTTTTTCTTTGTCATGAAGGTGGTGTTATCCACTGCCGTCTTCGTCCTAAAGGCAGTCTCCAACATTGCCGATATTTCATTTAGTATAGAAATGCATTCATCTGCAGTTTTAGAATAAGGGACCATTGAACTTTTGGATGCCGCCTCCATGACAGTTTTTCGAGTGAAATATCCAAAATATTCCGAGAATGCAACGGTTGTGTCAACGTTAAGAATCGGTTTTCCTACTCTGTATTTGTCAAGTATTTCATTCAAAGCAAACTTTGAATCGCCTATTGCAGCCATATATCGTTTGATCGCTTTAACGAGCTCATCGTTCTTCGCCAGGTTCACTTTTGCCTCGTCCATACCGCTCTCAATATCAAGAAATAGGGATCTTGCGTTCTGCGAAACAAGTGGAAAGGTACTTTCAGCCGGACCAAAAAAATACTTCAAGTAAAACTGTTCAAGTTTGTTAAGATATGTCTTTATCCGAGGGAGAGTCATAAAGATATTCATGTAAGCCCCATAGTGGTCAGGGAAGAACTTCCTCAATGTATCTGAAAACACCTTGCCGTAAATACGTCTGGCCTCATTCGTAATATATTTGAAGTCTTTTATCAGCTTAGAAAATTTGTTGTACAGTTTCTCGTCGGTGTCGACCCTTGTATCTTGCGCCAGTATATTAGCCGCCTCTATTTCCTTCCAATATTCATCACCCATTTTCTGATAGTCGCTTTTCGATGTCTTCAGAGCGGAGAAGAATCGTTTGTAAGTGAAAGCATCACACATAGGCTCGCAGGTGACACACTCTACGTTGTCGGAGAAGCCTGCCAACAGAAAGCAAGATTTTGCCAATCGCAATAATTTTACGATAGCCTAACTTTGTTCTCAGGGACGTCATTCACGGCTTGCTTCTTGCTTACTTACCACTCTTGCGTTCACATTCAAGCCACTCTTTCACAGTGCATAATGGTGAACCTGCATTAGAATAAAATCACGGTTATTCTCGCCTTGAGGGAGATCTCGTGGGAACGTTCGAACGAACACTCCGGCCTTACTAACTAACTCAACTGGCAACATGCATGGACATGTGGCCCCGTTTGTTCGCTTTTGTTGATGCTCAGGTCCTTGTTAGGGGAGGGTAAAAGGTCCAGAGAGTGATTGTAACCATCTTATTTCTGGAGAAAGACCATAACGATGACTGAGACTAAACTCCGAACGCAGTCCTACTGAGAAGCTCCTCTTACTACCCTCAAACGTTGTTGGACATGGGAGTGAACTACGCTACCACTGCACAACCAAGGTATTGCACGATAGCAAGATAATGAAAAAGATGAACGGAGACTGATGTTGATCTGTTCGCCAGAAAATAAAGGAATTTACCATCATCATGCCATCGAGACGACTTGCGGCATCCACATTTCTTGATGTACTTCCTCGCCACGCAGTCTTCGCGGCAGGCAAGCTCTGTGTATTTGGTGAAATGGACAAGTGGTTTTCCTCTCGTGCAGACGCTTCGTGATCTATTGACTCGTTTCATCTGCAGCAGGAAAGGAAGAAAGATATTAACGTTTATAGAGAAATCATGATCGAACTTTCAAATAAGTTACTTGCTTCTGAATTCTTTCAAATGAACCCGGATCAAACCTACATCTGAAAGTTCCATCCCGACAAACGTGTGTGTCCCAGGCCCGATCCCATCTGCTAATGTTTCAATCATAGGAACATCACCCTTGTTAGAAAGCAGGAGCTTGACACCAGAAGAAGAATGTGGCCCATTCGTGTACTCGTACTGTTCTATGTTCACCGTAAGGTGCAGTCCCTCCTCCGACCCTACAAAAACATTTTCGAAGTGCTCATATCATGCTATCCTGTGTTGTCGTGTACTCACTGAAACAACTAGATACGGTATTTTTTTACATTGACTCGTTAATCTTCGCAAGAATCGAGCAAGAATTATAACTACAGTACAATAGAATCTTTCCATGGGTTCCGAACAAAACGATAATCGTTGCAGACCGCTGACTCGGATGCATCTTACAGTACTAACCTGCAGCTTTCGACACATATTCTGTTTGGTTCTCTACGCCTTCGAATTTGTAGCAGAGACCGTGGTCGGTAATGATCGGAGTGAAGTCTCGCCAACTACAGGGTTTTCCTCGCCAACTGCACCTTAAAGGATAGATTCCAAAATGGTCATCGTGGGATTAAGACGTGCCCCCTGTTTGCGAAAACTGTACCTCCCGGCAAACAGTGGAGTGTGCCATATCGAATCATCAATTAAGGGTCAAGACTAAATGCTCATTCTCTCGTACTTGTCTCTGAGGGAGCGTAAATGGCCTGGTGAAATCGTAAATGGCCCGAGTTGGAAGTGGGGATTGCTTTGTAATTCAGAGGGTGACAATGTAGGCCAACCTTTTATTACGGCCACAGTTTTACCAATATTTCGACGGCACACATTCAATGCGCAACACCTACTGTGCAATCATCTGCTCTGGTTTGTGTCCGAGTTTTTCGTACAGGTAATCCCAGGTACGGCGCAGGAATGCCTCCAACGTTTTATTGTCAGCGGTCAGTCTTCCTACGCTTCCCTTTTTGATTCCCTCCACGTACTTGAATAAATCCTCGACCGTGTTGCCGGCGAACGACAGCTTCTGAATGAACTGGTCAGATTTGTCGGCAACTGCTGAGGTCAACCTGGAGTGAAATGTGGATGCAGCAACGAAGCTTAAAGCTGGATGTTGATTGAAATATGACAATAGGGAGTTTAAGAAATCAAACGATAAACGTAACTTACGACAACGGTATTTTTTTACCGAAAATGCGCTATACATGTATGTATACATGTACATGTACATGTAATCTGGTGAATTCGCAGTATGAAAAATAACGTTAATCAAACGATAAACGTTAACTTTACGACAACGTTATTTTTGTACCGAAAATGCAATATATCTGGTGAATTCGCAGTATGAAAAATAACGTTGTCGTAAAGTTAACGTTGATCGTTTGATTTCTTAAACTCCCTAATATTACAGAGTTTTTGCAAAGCCCCAAAAGTCCAATGCAAACGTCTATCCTTTTGTTCGATGCTTTCTTCGTGGCATCGAACGATGGGTTTGCCGTTTCCGGGGCTTTGTGAAAACCCTGCGTGGCTACGTTTGGTGAACATGTAGCCTGTACGTACTTGAATTCATTACGGTTACAGATTACAACCACAGGGAACTGGAGGGTGCTGTTATACGTCCGATCGACCTTCACAAGGACAGGGTCCGACAAGAAGAATTCTAATCTATCCTTGATTTGGTAGCCAAGGTAAGAGAATCCCGCGATGACTGCCAGGAACCAAAAGATCCTGAAAGAAAGAAAAGATGTCGCTATTCCCATCTAAGTCGTTTGCAAGGCAATGGTGGTTAGAACAGGTGTCCATATCAAATCATTTAGTGAACAGATCTAACCATGTTGGTGGACACTAACGAGAAACACCTAATTGACCATCTTCAGATCCTTCCTAACTTGAGGGCGTAGGAAGAGAGCCTACCTTCTGAACCAATTGGTGGAATCCATTGTAATGAAACGGACACCATGGAATGTGGTATCCTGCGTGAAGCCATGCCAGATGTCGCCGACGGTTTCCGGAGATTCATCTGTCTGGAGGCTGTAGTCGCTTCGTGAACCGAAATCCGAAAATTTGACCTGTGCAGGAGAAATGGGGATCGTTACAATCGCCAGAGAGGTACAATGTACATACATTCGTGTTAAATGAAAGATATCACGTATTATCACGTACACTCATGGAAAAAAGTAAATGGACAGCAGTTTTTCTTGAATATCTCCAAACCATTGCGATGTAGGAGACTGAGCCTAACATATGTGATAGCAAATTTTCCTGGCTATCTGATGATATCAAAGTTCGGAAAATCCGGTGAAATCCACCTTTGAGAGAAGGAATTTTGTAAAGTCATGTTTTTGGCTACTTTTTTATTTGCAGGTTTTCACTGAAAATTTTTATAGG
>NMRB01000170.1:25574-39997 GCA_002633025.1 Notospermus geniculatus
CTTATACATGTACATGTATCAAGAACGCCGTGCGTTTCTATTGGTGATATAACATTCTTGAAAGATTCCGTTCACTGTCTTTATCATTCCTAAGCAGTTCCCGGCATTTCCGCACGTTCGGGAGAGGGCGAAATTTCCGCATGCAAATTTTGATCGAGACCAAAATTTCGACGCGGAAATGAACTTCCCGACACCTTCGGCAACTTGTCTGCATTGTCGTGCGGACATCGTCAGGACATCCCGACTTTCTGTAACACTTCCGCAAACGCTCCTGAAAGCCTCCGCGGTGCGGGCAGCTCCGCGAAGGCAAGCAGAAGCCACGCGGACTGTTTCAGGAAAGCACGGAGCCGATGCGGATCAAAATAAGCGTGTGCGCGAAGCCGTCAAGACATTTGCGGTCCAGGCACGGAAAAGTCAACATGTTGCGGCGTGGAGGAGTTTAAGGCTAAGGGCTGATTCATACTCGCTTGCGGACCGTCAAGCGCATGAAACTGATCGCAGGTTTCCACGACGTGAATGTGCACACGCAGTGAAATTGATCATAGTCGGCGCAAAATCCGGACGGAGTATGAATCAGCCTTCAGAATCCATTCACGCGATTTTCTTGCCACAGACGCTCGAAAGCATTGTTTGTTTCCGCCGCGTTGCTGGACAAAGGATGCGACATCGCGCGGCACGAAAATCACGTGAATGGATTCTAGGCTAAGGCTAAGAATCCATTCACGCGATTTTCGTGCCGCGCGGTGTCGCATCCATTGTTTGTTTCCGCCGCATTGGTCCTGGACAAAGGATGCGACATCACGCGGCACGAAAATCGCGTGAATGGATTCTTAGCCTAAGGCCGGTGTAGGAGTAAATAGTGTCCCCCTGTAAAAAGTGTCCACTTCTATTGTTGAATGACGGATTAAGCGGCATGGGTATAGAAACCAATTGTCAGAGATTAGAATGTAACAATAGGATCTTTTGTTCCCCGGACAGTTTTTCCTAGGACATTCTTTCCCTTCTCACCTGTTTTCCATTGCCGCGTTTCCTAACTCCATGACGGCTAGCAGACATATGAGAAAAACCCAAAGTCGACGCCGAATTCATAACCTTGCATTATTTCCTCATATTGTCCGTGTATCTGAATATGGTTGTCGGAAAGTCATCCTGATTGTCCTAATCCATGATTTTACCAGTCCTGGTGTGATCCTAGATGTGTCCGCGCTGTCCTGTTACGATCGGCGGCATTTCGCCCCCTTCGCAGGACACTCCCAGGTATGTCCGCAGTCAGTACGCAGAGATTCGTGGTAATGTCCCAGGAAACGATGATTCGCACACTTTTTTTCGCGTCTGACGCGCAAAGAGTGCTGAAATGGCATAATTTGCTTCCGCAACCCTTCCTAATCTTGTCGGCGCTCTAGTGACGCCACCCATTATGGTTCATTGGAGTCAGTAGGGACCAACTAAAAAATTGCAATATCCAAGTGACGTGGATGAAGGTGTAGGCCGATGATTGTGATCGTTTTCGCACTAAGTCTTTCACACATTCCGGTGGGTTAGCTGTCTGTGATATTGTTTTACATGAGCCGATAAAATGTTTAAAAGACTGTTGATTGTTACTTTAGTCAATGCCTTATTTAAAAAGACGAACACTTTGCATCCAGCGACAATTATAAAGCAGCATCTTCGTGATTTAATTGAATCCTTGGTAATTGACCCCATTCCTCTCAAAATTGCAGTGCCTATTCTAACCTTCGCGAAATATTTTGTAATGGTCAGTCGTCAATAATTGGTGCATGGCCTAGTGGTAAATTATCGTTGTATCGTTGAAATAATTTTGTACGCTGTTACCCATCACCATCATCTCGTTGGCTTTTGGTTAGAGTAGAACTGGATATGCGGGTAGGCCTCTTTGGTTGAGTCGCGTTGGTTCTGGGCTGCAGCTCTCTCAGGAAGTGAAGCCGGCGCTGATAAACTGCTCGCAACATGTCGTCAGGGAAATATAATGTAGCAAAGAGTGATGCCGATCGCTCTGACGCTGGGAAGGACTCTGCCTCTGGTACAGCTTGTTGTGATCAGGTAGGTGTGCTAGGTATCGGCCCTTCGCAGATTCCTGCCAGTCAGTTTTAGGCCAGTGGTGCCAGGCCTTTTCCAGTGGAGACTGATCTGCTGGAATACACTGTGTCCAACCGCACTGAGGTTGTCCAGGGTACCGGGTAGGTCTAACAAGAGCTCATCTTTGGAGTTAGGCAGAGCGTGCTCGGCCCACTGCTCTCAAAAATGCATAGGCTTACTTTGGATGGCCATTTCAGCTGCTTTTCGATGTTCATGATTTTGCAGTCGTAGTAGGCCCTGTTACAACCATTTGTCTGCCTGCAACCTCGCAATGGTTATATTGTCACAATCCCCACATGCCCTACTTCCTGTTCAGAGTTCGCTGTGCTTGATCATCTTCTGCAAGTGGCATGTTTGTTACTTCTCGTATCATTTTATAGGTAAAAGAGAACTTTCTGACACCAGGGTTCGAACCTGTCCGTCCCGACAGGAGTAACTGGATCTACACCGGTGTCTTCATCGTGCTTGGTGCGATTGCTCTCGTAGCAGGTCGTTTCTCCGGGCGTGCGACTATTCAGGGAATGGAGGTAAGCCAGAATCTAACAGATATTCTTGACTCTGTGGCCTGATACCAGCTTTCAGCAAAGGAACGGAGGTGGAATGCGCCCCAGTGTTAATGGAAAGATTTTCGTCATGCATATAATCTTCACATGCGTAATACACTAGGTTGCACCTGAGGTTGCAATTGCTGCAACCTGCAACTTGTTGCGGTCTACCTGTGATGTTTACAAATAGCAACATCCAGGTGATCTAGTTGCAACAAGTTGCATGCCCGTTTACACATGCAACTTTGATGAAACTTTTTGGTCTCATGAGGAATTAAAGGTCTCATCAGCTTTACGCAACAAGTTGCATGAAGTTGCATATGAAAAGTTGCATGTGTAAACCGCTCTTTACGTTAGAGTTGTCGCTGTGAAAGTCACCATATTTCGTCAACATTTAATGGACACGTACCTCTTTAACCCCTCGTCCCCGGCCCTTCCGGAAACTCCATGTCAATCTTCTTTCTGTTGCTACTAGGTCTACAGCACCCAGGTGAGATCAACGGACGGTCAAGTCCTATCTATGCTTGGTGTGCAAACGCTGTACGAAATAGCACAGCTATACTTACCAGGAGACAATTTTTTCGACCTGGCCAACGTTACAACGCCATACAGTGAGATGGGTGCATCCAACGTTCCTAAGCTTTCTAGCACTCAGTCATTACTAGACTTCAGATCGGTAAGTTATTTCGAACAGGCTTTAGGCCGAGGAGGTCACCAGGTTGTGCTGAAATTGGGGATTCATAAACGGCCTTTCAAAGGTACCATGCCAATGCCCTTTGAAACAAAGCCCAGGAGAGGTGCTTGGGGGGAGTGGATTTGTTACCCCCATGTTCAGACCTGTGGATGTCAAGGTTCGGGATGCAATGCAATGTCAATTTCTGCTGATAAATCGATTTGTTTTCGAATCCACAGGGCTGGAACGTTGTGATCGACCTGAAGAGCGATATCTGCTACATACAGCCAATGAATACGACAAAGATGGCCACCAGGTCCTTTGAGGAGTTCAAAAAGGCGCTAGTGCAGGTGAAGTAGTTGTTCTCGTCGTGGTTATTCACTAACATAGAGAATATGCAATGATTCACAAAATCGAAAATACTTGCTGCTGACGCGGGACGCTAATCGAGGTTGCATCATTTTTGAGGAAATCTTGTTTTTCTCAATAAGAGAGTTGATGAAACCCGCCGTGAAACTCAGTGGATACACACACTTTTTCAGGATGGTGGATATGTGGTTAGCACAGTGACCAGCGTAAACAAGATGGGATGGTCTGCAAGAAAGGCAACGAATGCAGAAAGGAGTGCATTGTCGTCGTATGTGAGTGCTCGATGCAAAGACGATAGAACCTTTAGGCTTGAAAAGACAGGTAAAGCAACGTCCGTAGATGCGAAGTAGATTCTGATACCCGCAGTCGCTCACTGATCCATGGCAATCTCGAGCATCCATTCTCTGTCGACCGCCCACTTCTGGGACCATTTCAGGGAAGATATTTCTGATCCATGATGTTGTCCGGTCACCCGCGCCGCGTTGGTTTTGCGGGATGCATTACTGGGGGAGGGGGGTATAGTGGGGGGGGGGGGGTTATTGAACCGTGCTATGCCTTCATATTCCACGCCGTATTTCGTTTCTGTTGCTCAGGAAGTCATTACACGCTTCATACTGATTCCCTTATGCGTCTTCCAATATTTCAGGCAAGACATTCGTTCGAGAAGGTTGCGTGGAAAGCTTCCTGCCAGAATATGCCTTACGCCGATTCGGAGACAAGGATCTAGTTTACCTTATTGATGTTAAAATAGTCCCAAAGACGGCATCACCAAATTGTACAACTGTCATCGTTTGAGATTGTTGCCAATATCTGATTGATGAGAAATCATCCGATTCTGCTAAACAGACCTAGAGCTATAGACTCGTTCTCTATCGCACCGCCTGGGCGATAGGCCTATAATGACCAGCCCTGGCGATGCGACCGGGAACCAGTCTGGGAGTGATCAATCTTGTCTTGCGCAACAAGCACAGGCGTCTTTGATGATGGTAACAGTTGCACGAGGCACGAAAGAAATCGGTCAAGATTGTAAAGTGGGTAACCTTGGCAACTGAAACAGCCCTTTGTATGATTACATGTATAGGCCTACAGTCTCGCACGAGTAAAAACCTGATTCGCTAGTCAAACGTATTTATTAAGGGTTAAATGAATTTACATCATAAGCCATATAACCAAGAATCAAGTGAATGGTTTCCCTCCAAGACGATATAGATTATACGATTTGGGATCTTTGGTTCTTGACAGTGTGTACAGGATTAGCCCACTTCAAAGGTCACTTGTGACGTTTCCATTTTACATGACCATATACGTCACGATGTGACTATCAACGAATCCATAATTAGACCGCTTGTCATAAGAGATCAAGCGGATCTTGCCAGCCTTGGTCATTGAGAGGAGCATGGGCTTCATTTCTGCAAGGTGTTCAGAATTGATGGCTTGGGTGGAGATGTTCAGCACCATGAATCCACCTGTAAAGGGAAAGCAAAGCAGTAGGCCTATTTGCCGAACAAGAAGGCGTAGAGACCAAAGTTTCCACTCGTATTCGGGAGTTTATTCAGCTTTATGCCTCACCTGGCTTGATCCACTTGACGATGTCTGGTATGATTCGGTGATCGAGATTTCCGACATGAAATGATCCACAGGTTACCACACAGTCGTACGTGTCTGAAATTTCAATGGCCGGCGAGCATGAGATTATAACTCGGTCGGAATCGGGGCCTCTTTAATGTGCGAACACAGGAAAAGTGTCTGATCGAGCTGTCCTTCGTCCCCGAGCTTTGTTTAGAAGCAGTCTATAGTATGGAGGAAGAAATGAGAAGCTTTTGGTGTTTACGCCCTCGCTTCGTGTATCAGGCCCTGACGGGCGTTTGTGGTAGTTGCACTGCCCCCCCCCCCCACACACACACACACTCTTTGCTTCTCCACCTAACGCTGTGCTTAGCTTCTCAACGGCAGAATCGCATTGGTTTAAGCAGTTGAGCATGTTCGGATAAACTATTGACAGTTCGGAAAAGCTTGAATTCCGACATACCTTCGTCAATTCCACAGTCTTCCAATCCAACTACTCGCTGAATGAGGTTCTTGTAAACTCTCCGCTTGGCTGCTACCGCCAGGATTCCTGGATCCCCCTCAACAGCGTCAATATTGGTAAACCCCAGTTCTTTCAGCTAGAAGAGTTATTCATTAATTCTTATTTGATCTAAAATGCACTCTCGATCTCGGCTTGTTTTAGTGATTGCGACCGCTGGATGAGCTCCTTTTAGTGGGTCAAATTGATTTACCGTTATTTTTGTTTACGCAAGATTCAAGCGTGATAACGTCACTTCCTCTCGTTGAAGATGTTGCACAACCTACCTTTTCACCGAGACGACCCGGTCCAGACTGTAAATCCAAAATTCTTGCTCCCTTGTTGAAATGGAGAACGCTACTAACAGCCAACGCCGTGTTTTCCCAACCTTTGAAGTCAGAGATGTCCAGAGTCTGAAATAGGAAAGAACGTTTTACAAAGGAGTCAAAAGGATTCTTTTTGCTGTTCATTGGGTGATTTCAAAGTTGGTGTTGGTGTTAGTAGGGAGTTTTCGCAAATCTGACGAAAAACGAAGTACGAAATACGAAATTGGACGTCATATCGATGACGTAATGTGTTTCTGGAAATGGCTGGTACCATAAATATCGCCTGTAGTCCGGACGCAAAACCCCGATTTTGGGTTTAGGTGTTTCTTTTTGAATAACAGCATTTTTTTCGCGGTTTTCATAAATTTGGAGGGTGTGGGATCGGAATCCGTCGAGTGCCACTTAGCTGAGCTATGTAAATATATGAATAATCGTTTGAATCAAATAAATATCACTTCTGATTATGAAATAATCGGCATTTAACAAAATTCATTTAAATCGTTGTCCGTTGCCATGGAAACGCGAATTTCTCAAAACGCTCAAGGGTGCAAAAGTGGCACTCGACGGATTCCGATCCCACACCCTCCAAATATATGAAAACTGGAAAAAAAATGCTGTTATTCAAAAAGAAACACTTTTCGGCTCTGCGTCCGGACTACTGCTGCAAGAGCGTCTTTTAGCGTATGACGTTAGAACGACAGAGGTACGTGTACATGTATATTAAACTTTGAAATTTATCTTTCGTTTCCACTTCGTTGATACGAATTGGAAATTTAAAAATTCAAGATGCGCCATAACTCTTTCGATCCTACATGACATGCTAAAAGACGCACTGGCAGGAGGGACATTTGTGGTACGAACCATTTCCTGAAATACATTACGTCATGGATATGACGTCCAAGTTCCTATTTCGTACTTCGTTTTTCGTCAGATTTGCGAAAACTCCCTAGTGTTGGTGTCAGTGTTAACACCTGGTGTTAACACCAACTTTGAAATCGCCCATTGAGCGATAAGAATTCGTGGCTAGAGGAACCAATCGCAAGAAGGCTGCGGGACTCAGAGATTCACCGGACATTTTCGTTCTTCTGTGGAGCATGCCTGGGCTCATTGAGCCCCTCATCGACCTCGTTCCAGCAGCAACGTCATTTATAATACCAAAAATAGATATCTATTTTTGATAATACGAACTTCCACGGCGAGGGCGACAATCCACTGCAAGATCACTGGTTGGAATGCCGTCGCTTGATGGTAGCTTCACCAAGCCAAATCTTCTCACTCACCCGTGAGAAATTCGGGCCCCACTTCCCGATATATTTCATGTAGGCTCGCTGAGTCTCTGCCTTCACGTCAACGGGTTCACGGACGAGGCCGCTCTGTTGTGCCCTCTCTATCGCTTCAAAGTCGCTCGGGTCCGGAGGCGCTTCCAGCGGACCGAGTCTTCCACTACCGAAATGGTGGGACCGTGAAGTTGCATCACACATTATATGAGTGTCTTGATTAGCTACAGCTGAAACGGAAGCGGAAGCGGGAACGGAAGTGATTTTTGAGGCTCAGGAAAATATCATTTATGATCCAGTATGTCTGCGGCGTATTTCAGTTCCGAGCACCTGGGGCCGTATGAAACATTTGAGTGTAATATTTCCCTTAAACTACTTTTCCAAACAAAAGGTAAGGGAAATTTTACGTTTTATGCGTACGGTCCCAGGTTTCAGTCGGCCCGTCAATTGATTCGCTGATTCATGCACGCAGAGATGAATTCAATCGGCCATGGTCGCGTTGCTTAGTTACTGTAAACATGTTACCCACGTCAATATATATGAAAAGACCAAGATGTTAATATAAATGGGACAATCGCACAAACATAGGACACTATCCTTTGCAAAGAAGACTGGGGAATGTCATATGTATTCGTTTTGCTCTTGTAAAGCTTTTTAAAGACCAATCATCCGCGTCCCGTCGACGCCGAAATTTCTATATAATCATACTGTACAGTACCAAACCCTTATTAGAATAGAGAGTACATGTAGTAGTATTAAATATAGTATAGGCATATAATGATAAATCTACCTGCCGGCGTCCGAAATATCGGCGGGGGTCCAGGGGGACCTCCCCCGGGAAAATTTTAGATAATATTAAGAGTGCTCGCTCGCTTATCTATTTTTGTTTTTGCGGCATTTCCCGGCATTTGGGAGCAAAATTGGACACTCTAGCCATGTAATGATTAAGTGTGGTTCATTGGTTTATTGGACTTGGGCTTTTTGTGGCTAAAGGCAATCAAATGCCGAGCCTGTCAAATTTTTATTGGCTGCCCCCTACCCCCCCCCCCCCCGTTCCTACGGCCCTGCAAAAGGCCTGCTATTCCAACGCGCGACCAGCCAGCGACCGTTGCAGGACGCCACGTTCAACGCCGCCAAACCGCGCCGCCGATTTTTTTGCATCTTAGCGTGGAACTAGGAATTCTGCCTTGTCAAAACGGTGTATGATGGCCTTGATGCTTATATCATTAAACTCTCGACAAGAACCCCCAAGGATGTGAATGTCAGTCTGCATTCGATTGTGCCTGACTTTTCAGGAACAAATGTCATACACTGACAGGCCTGAGTCTCAGGGAAAACGAAATAATAGTTGCATATTAAAGGAGTGGAAGTGTGATACTACAAGGCATTTGCTCACCTGAGGATCGGAAATGCGTTGGACTACGTTCTTACGGTATTTCCCTTCCATGTGATGTCATGGAGACACAGGTCCGTCCATGGAGTCGGTCAACTATTGATTTAGCACAGCGTCGATAGATGGCAGCGTCAAGTGCAACGTGTTAACAGTGAAAGTGCCACCTTGGTTTCTCAGTGTTTCCTCTCGTCGTATGGGATATGGGGTAAAACGAGAGTGACTGACGGATTTTCCTAGTGTTCAACTCTCCCATGGTCTCTCCGAAGCTGTCCAGTTGTATGGAAAGACTGGGGGGTAGGCCTACGGGGAACATTCGGAAACATTAGGCATAGGCAAATTGGGACTAAATTTGGCGAAATGGGAAGATTTGGCAAAATGCAGTTTGGCGAAATGGGAATGAACCCCTAAAGGTCTGTCTCACTACACCATCAACATTTCCAACACATGTGTTGGAACACAGATTTCTGAAAACAGTGAAGTTGCAACACGGGTCATTATGGTTTCCGATCTCAAGATCGGAAACCATATAGTGTTTGGTCGTGGTGTCTGTCTGTCTGTCTGTCTGTCTGTGTGTCTGTCTGTCTGTCTGTCTGTCTGTCTGTTCAGTCTGTCACACCTGTAACTTTGTTCCTGCAAGAGCTACAGACCTGGAAATGTGACCTACCCCCAGGTTTCATGACCTGAGCTACAAGATGGAATGAAAATTTCCAGTCTCCGATACCTGGTTCATGGTGAAATTGACATATCAAAAGTTGAGATTTTGTCTGTCACACTTTTGTTTCTTGAATAACTTGTCTCCGACGNTTTTACCAGTGCCTTTTTTACCTGGATTCATAGTCCGCCCCCTCTTTTCAGAGTCCGCCCCTGTCAAATCTGGCCCATGATGCGCGATTCTCAGTCCTACTCCCCTACACTTTCTTTACTGTCACTGACGCGGTAGGCGAGGATTCTTTATTTACCTCTCAGAACCCAAGCCCACCGTATCTTAGTACAAAAGACGCCAATCGTCAAACATTTCCCGCCTGATACTGACGACAAGGACACCGCGGGAGGGACGACAACTTTCCAACTTTCCAATTAAATATTTCTCCAGCTGGGGAATAACATCTTGGGAATCCCCAGTTTTATGATTCACCGATTGGTCAGTGTTCATGTGAACAGCGGATGCAACGACTATTCACGCTCCGCACAGAGGTACTTTGTAACACATTTTGCAGTTTCTAGCGCATGCGGAGTAATCGTTGATCGACAAGAGCGATGGAGAGTGGGGAATCCCAAAAAGATTTTCCTTCTGGACGTGCCCAGCCCTGCTTTATGAACCGTTTTATCCTTATTTCTCATATTCGTATAAAATATTCCTGCCAACAAGATATTGTAGTCCAAGAGAAACATTCGTAGAATCAGTTCAACGGGTAATTGGTACCATTCGTGACTTTAAAGGGGTTTGATTTGGCATTTTCAGATCAAACTTTGTAAGACGCCATTTTAGATTTTCAAAGGCTGTTGTTTTCTCTCGGTTTCATAACCAGGCGCTGAACCGTTGCCACTATTGGTCTCAGTGCATTTGTGTTCCAGTATACCACTACGTGTACGAGTAGGGAGTTAACCCTTTCAGGCAGTTAGTTATCCTAAAGACATGGATGGTTCAAAACTTTCGCAAGATGTGGTTGCGGACTGTTGTGCAACTTCAGTCGAGCCGATGCCGATGGGAATCGATGATGTTGAGCAATCGTTTGGACATCTGGAATTAAACGATAACTTAGAGTATGATAGGTATCTCAAGACAAAAGCGAGAAGCCAAGCTCGGGGAAAACTGGAGATAGACCCTGCCCTTTGTGCCAGGAAATCGGCATCAACGCGTTCTAGTATCACCTCAAGCATTGACTCTGGGTGTGGTGACAGCATCTCGAGCACTGGCAGTCTGAGTTCCTTCAGATCCAGCTGCACAGACAGTTCTTATACGAAACAGACGCCACATTTACAGTCAGTGCCGGAGAAATGTACAAGAGAGTCGGACGACCCTGATGAGGGTATTGAAGAAGACGTCGTCCAGGTAGCTGAATGTCGATTTGAGGAGGCCGTACCGTTTGCAGCAGGACTTGAGCAGAACCAAGATGGAGACACGTAAGTGTTCCCAAGACATTGCATCTGTTCTCCAAATGACCAAACCAATAACTACCAGTAATATTAACCGTGTACATTGCTTGAAGGACTGTTAAGAGCACCAGGAGTGTTGACTTGATAATCCATTTGTGGTCTTCTGGCTTTCCAGAATTAACCGGTCAGTTGGACTTCCTGAAAGTGCCTGAAAGTTCCTAAATGCTAAAACAGATGATCATCTCCTAGCACATGTGCACAGTTCACCAACTTTGGTCTCATATCAATCAGGCCTTGCAATTTGATGAGTGGGAGAGTGATTGCTCTCCTCGTGAACAATAAAGCTCTATTGTTCATGAGGAGAGCAATCACTCTCCCACTCCTCAAATTGCAAGGCATGTCATGTCAGAAAATGAGATAAGACCTTCACTGATGATTTTCAGCGGTTCCTAACGTTAGAAGTTTCAGATTACCGTATTCTTTTCTCTTCTAATATTCTTGTTTTTGTTCAACTGGTAGATAAAACACATACTGGTTACAATATTCAAATTCTGCATGGTGGTTGATTCATCAATCTTATCATCTCATGCAGCTTGAAAAACTTCAGTCATGGCAACTTGGGTTGCACTGCTCTGTGGCAACACACCTGTTGCCACAAAACTCTGGGATTCCCCTCATGGCAAACTTCCAACAGGACTTTTCGAATCCTGCCAACTCAATCACGTCAATGATTGAAGGCATGATTCAGCTTTTTTGTTCAATCCCAATAAAAGCCCTCTCACATGTCATTGTCAGGCATGTAGGATGTTATTGTTGAATGGCTTTTCCAATGATGACTTGCACTCCACTGAAAAGATGAACTTGGCTTGAACCACAACATTGTATAGAGCTAAATTGTTTCAATTTTACATGTAGCTCAACATGTAAAATTGAACCAATTTAGCCAAGTCAGCGGCCATAAATTTTTCCTGCAATGCATTGCCCTACAGGAAAACAGTATAGTCAAACAAACTGCATGAGTTTTATGGCAAATAGCAAAAGCATCCGTTGACAAATTTGGTGATGACTCAGTTGCTCCACCCTCCCGCCTTGTCATGTGAGTCAGTGAATATGTAACAAAGTAAAATTGAGTCTTCGAATATCATGACGACAATTCCTTCAATAGAGCAAGACCGTTGACAGACCTTGGGACCAATGGCAGCATATGTAACCCCTTCACCTCAAGTCATGGCAAACATACATGTACATGTAGGCTGGTGATCTTGGCTTTACAGTGTATCTGAAAAGGGTGAAGGCAAAGGCAAATTCTCAACATCTGTAAATAATGATGGACCTGTCTCAGTCTGAGTATCCCTATTCTTCTTTTTCAGGGCGTTGCACCTCAACATCATTTACATGCTGATACAGAACATTTTTGACATTATTGCTAATGTACCTAACAGAGAATGCCTCAATATCGAGAATCTCATGCTCCAGTGTCCGCTGATACTCGCAGCTTTGACAAGACAGTCGAAGGTTGTGCGGCGGCTGATGGTTGGTGGAGCTGACATTGAGAAGACCGACCGGCATGGAGACACAGCTCTCCACGTAGCCTGCCGTAATGGAGATTTACAGATGGTTAAGGCACTGACTACGCCTATATCTGCCACCGAAGTTCGAATGTACCCTTGCAAATATTCTGCAATTGTACAAAGAATACCTCAGGATTTGAATTCAAGAAACTATGAAGGTGAGATTGCAGTGGGATGATTTAAATTCACAATCACACTCTCAGGACAGAGGTGAAGCAGGAGTGTCTATCAATGTTGCGACTGTCTATTCAGTGTTGCTACATGTAACTTAAAGAGGAATCATGGATACCCGTACACTGTATTGAATGGTGGCCTATGAGAATAATGTTACAATAGCTACTTTTTCCACTGGAAAATGAAGAGGACTTGATCGTCCAGCAGCAATACCAGGTATCATAAGATCTTGGATAATGTACTCATAGTTGCTTTTCAGTCTAGATGCCGAGTTGGTTTCTCTGGAACTGATTGTTTTCATTCATTCAATTCATTGGGAATTTGCTGTATCATAAACCAAATTTAATGTATTAGAAAACAAAACAATAAAGACACTTTCCCCTTCTCTCCTTCCTCTACAGGTTTGACTCCATTTCACCTTGCAACTATTGGAAATCACCATGATGTTATGTCAGAGCTTGCAGAACTTGGCGCAGATGTGGATGCCCAGGTATGAAAATATAGTTATCGAAATGAATAGATGAGCATGCAAACTTGAGATTTAGTTCATTTTAAAGTGAACAAAAAATGAAGCCAAACCATTCATTTACATGCGCTTGTAATGTTCTGGACATCATTCAAAACTTCATTCGTGGTTTTGGTGCAGACATGCTCCAAGATATATTTTCTATGTTTACCGGTACTAGTTTAGTATTAAAGGTACAATGACCCTAAAATGTATGTGCTAAATTACTTGTCTTAACCAGCTACTAATTTGTTAATTCTTCAGGAGGGCAGAAATGGAAAGCGGGCGATCCACATGGCTGTTGAACGAAACCAAGAGCACACAATAAAGCATCTGGTTGAAGAATGTGCTGTAGACATTGACGCTACAACATTCTATAATTTATCACCAGTTATTCTTGCGTCAGACAAACGCTACCATCGAATCATTGAGTATCTGGTGCAGTGTGGCGCAGATCATTCTGATCTGGATTGTTCAGAAGTTGAGGATGACAGCGACAGTTCTGAAGATGTTGAGGTATGCGCAACTTTGATTGTTTTGATATTCATGAACATGTTGATTGTTGGGTGATGCAATGGGAGGCCCTCATGGATGTCTGTGTTTATTGATAAGATAGGAAGAAATGAGATTGCTGGCAAAACTGTACATTGTAGCACACCTGCTATACATGCTGTTCACGACTACCACGTGGCACAACATTCGTCTATCCCACGTTCGGAAGTATGTGGGTGGACTAACTCAGCCTCATGCAGAGAAATTGTCTGAATTCATGATGAAGTGGTGGAGGAGTATGAGATGGCACAGATGTTACAATGTATTGTGGGGCCACTGGGTGTGTATTTGCAGCTGTGCAAGGTGACTGCATCAGCATGTACCGTAAATGGCAGATTGTCCAAAAAATTGGGAATGACAGTCATGTCTGCCACTGCCAGGTCTGCGTACCGGTAATTCAGATTTGAAGCCAGAAGGAAAAGAAAAAGTTCATGGGATTTTTCGTTGTTGAGTTTTTCTATTGATCAGTTAGGACAAGTTTTGAGTGGTTGCTTATCACTGACATTTTAAAATTGACTAAATATGAAATGATACAATTATGTTGTCAAGGGGAAACCCATAGTGGAATGCATGCCATGCCATTGATTGGCTACTTGCATTTTGTTACGCATTGGTAGACTGGGTGTCAAGGAAGTTCATGTCAACTGTTATGAGAGGTATTTCTAGAGAGATACATGTACTTGAATTCCTACAGCCATTGCACTGGCATTGTTGGCATCAGAATGAAGTCTCGGCTTAGGAAAATAATCCAACCTGGGGGTTTTTTTTGGGGGGGGGGG
>NMRB01000170.1:40064-64778 GCA_002633025.1 Notospermus geniculatus
TACCATCGAATCATTGAGTATCTGGTGCAGTGTGGCGCAGATCATTCTGATCTGGATTGTTCAGAAGTTGAGGATGACAGCGACAGTTCTGAAGATGTTGAGGTATGTGCAACTTTGATTGTTTTGATATTCATGAACATGTTGATTGTTGGGTGATGCAATGGGAGGCCCTCATGGATGTCTGTGTTTATTGATAAGATAGGAAGAAATGAGATTACTGGCAAAACTGTACTTTGTAGCACACCTGCTGTACATGCTGTTCACCACTACCACATGGCACAACATTTGTCTATCCCACGTTCGGAAGTATGTGGGTGGACTAACTCAGCCTCATGCAGAGAAATTGTCTGAATTCATGATGAAGTGGTGGAGGAGTATGAGACGGCACAGATATTACAATGTATTGTGGGGCCACTGGGTGTGTATTTGCAGCTGTGCAAGGTGACTGCATTAGCATGTACCGGTACCAAAAATGGCAGATTGTCGTCCAAAATATTTGGAATGACAGTCATGTCTGCCACTGCCAGGTCTGCGTAATTCAGATTTGAAGAACAAGAAAACGTCATGGAATTTTTCGTTGTTTAGTTTTTCTATTGATAAGTTAGGACAAGTTTTGAGTGGTTGCTTATCACTGATGACTAAATATGAAATACAATTGTTATATTATCGAGGGGAAATCCATAGTGGAATGCATGCCATGCCATTGATTGGCTACTTGCATTTTGTTACGCATTGGTAGACTGGGTGTCAAGGAAGTTCACGTCAACTGTTATGAGAGGCATGGAGAGGTACATGTACTTGAATTCCTACAGCCATTGCACTGGCATTAATTTTGTTGGCATCAGAATGAAGTGTCAGCTGAGGAAAATATATCCAACCTGTTCTTTTTTGTTTTCAATGCATGTTGTGGGGGTGGGGGTGGGGGTGGAGTGGTGAGCAGCAGTAAGTTACTTTAATCCAAGAAGGCCATTCTGCATCATCCATGTAGGTTGAATCCCATGGCAGGATGTAGGCCTACTTCTCATCATGTGTAAAAATTCCCTGCATGTCTGAGCTCCACAGTTCATGAGGTCGCGGGGGAAAGACGAGGACATGAGATGTGGCAACTGGTTAAGAAAAATCATGGGTTTCCCCTGAGCATGCGATCCGCACTAACTTTAGCACTGACTACCCCGAGAAAAAATCCACTCACGAACTCATGTTAGTGGGAAAATGAGTACATCATCTATGAGTCATAATTATTTTGAATGTGTTTCTAGAGTTCATATTCCTGGTGGTGCGTGAATGTCAATTTGAGAATTGGAATTCTGGAACTTTAAGTGTAGAAGAAAATGTCAGGAAAGGCTTGACCTGTACATGTAAGCCTATCAGCCCTTCAGTACTTTGACCTCTCTCTGGACTTGGAAATCTGTACGGGTCTACATGTAACTTCTGTGCTTCGACATCGATCGTCATCACGATCGTCATCGATCCTAAATGAACATGATGAATGAACTGAGCTGCTCCTCGAGTTCCCCAGAATGGTTTCTGGAGAGACTAGGTGTGCAGTGTGGAGTTCGTTGAACAGGCTGATTGCATCAGACTATAAACCTAAACAGCTGCTACTTTTTTATTGTTCCGTTTGATGCGGGAAATCCCATGAGGGAAAATTTGTTTACATGTCTGCTTGTGTGTATGAGTAAAAACGTAAACAACTTGTGCCTGATTTTGAGCAGGTATTACATGTACTTCATGTCTTGCATTGGAAAAATTATGACACGACCTTAACATTTTCACTTGCATAAAAAATTACTGGGTAATTAAATTGCTTGTTGCATAACAATCATGAACACAAAGCCGGTACATGTACCAGGGTACATAACGTTTTAAAACAACTTTGATTTTCATTCAAGGGTTGGGTTTCGTAAGTTCAGTTAGGTCACTTTGCATGTTCTCTTTATTCGATATGGTATTATTGAGTAGTTCATGGAAAGATTGAAATCAGTCAAACCATTTTCGCTACAAGGAAGTTTGATGTGGGAAATCTGCCATGTCTAAAACAAGTTCCTCAACGGAGGTTTAACTATCTGCCTTTGTAAAACTCATTCAGGTAATTTCAGGGCAACACAAAACATTATCACAAATTCTTGAATTCAATAGAAGTCACAAGACTGACGTTGGTGCTTTCTTTTGGAAAAAAACATAAGGGTAATCCAGTCAGTCAGGCTTTGGATTTTGGACATTACTTCATGTGAGGCCTAAACCATGTCATGTGAGGTATTGATGCTTTCCTGCTTAGTCACTGACATTTTCAAAGGTTCAAAATTTGGGTCCCAAAGTCCAGTCATATAGTTTTGAATTATTTCAGGTGATTGTGGGAAGATTTGCCAACAAAAGTGATCTATGGAATGGCATAGCATTCTAATGGGCAAAGTTCCATTAACTGATCAATATCACTACTGAATCGATGTTCTCCTATTCTATATGCACCCTAGGCCTGAACTATCGACAAATCAATCTATCCAGTCATCTGGGTGAGCTCAGTTGAATGAACAGCCACTGCTGGCTAAGGGGATTCCCGATTCGAAAACCTCCAGTGTACTTTCATATTAGTGCTATGTAAATGCGAAAATTGTAGTTACTTTGAACTACCCTGGAGCAAAAACAGAACAATAGCGCATTATCGAAGATCCTGCAGTTATCACTGTTCTGGGCAGAAATACAGAAATAAAGGTTACGGTGGTAGATTGTGTTAACTGCTGAAAGTGCATCAGTCAGAATAAGTAGCTTTCACCCAAAGTAATTACAGTATCTTTCAAGAAAACCTGCTCGTGCTACATGTAGGCTAATGCACTGTATCAATAAATCAATTCTGGTTGTTGCAACAAACTGCTCATAAAGTCATTTAATGTCCGTCCTGGGTAAATCCCTGAATGTCAAGGGCAAACTGATATTTTAGAAGTGCCAGCTCTCAGGCATTTGGGCTACATCAACATGTAGATAAAAATAGACTTCTTTCTACGCATTAAACTTGTATTGACCCAGACATGCCAGATTGTCAGAGTATGAAATATGGGAAATCCTGCTTTCTGCTCTGCCAGCATCATAGAATTTACTTCACATGACATAACAGATGAGATTTTTTTGAAGCAATGTGCAAGTGTCATGAAGTACCCCTCTGACTTCCAGCAAGAGAGCAAACTGACTTCAGTCTTCCAGTTGAAAATCTGTCCAGGGTAGTGGCCATTCTGAAACTGTAGCAACTGTGATCTACATGTAATACACCCTACACTCTTCTAAAAGTATTCACATGATCTGTAAATGTCTCCATATATTTTTCTTTACAGATGTTTGATGACTTCATGATCAATGGAGAGCCCGTCCAATCCTGAAAATCTGAGCCAATTGATCTGGCTGATCATGAAAGAGGGGGCCAGAATGTCAAGTTTTGGCCATGCTCTGTGGAGTTGGAAGTCCCTAACACCAAGACAGATGCCACACCTTCAGGATTGCTTGAAACGCATTTCTGAAGACATCAAGGGCGCCACTGTCCAGTGTTCCACGGAGAATGGGAGGTGTGTGTGAAGTTAGAGCCAGGGCATTCATTCATTCTGGCCAGAGGTTAATCATACATATTTGTACACATTTTCCTGGTGTAGATAGCGAGTGTTCAGTTATGTTTGTGTCATGTAAGATCCTGGAGAACTTAACCAGATACACTCGCAAGGCTCTGTGCATAGTTACTGGCCCGCAGGACTTTGCACAATGCAAACATAGCCGGTAGCTGGATGGCTGACCTGCCAGCACTGGATGTTAAATGTTTTTCTCCACTTCTCTCTCTTGTTTTAGGCAACATTTTGGCTTTTACCCACAAAGAATTTTTTTTGTTATGATTAACCTCTGGCCTGTAGTGCATAATGCACTATTAAGTTGAATGTACTCCTGGTGGGCTGTACTGAGGAGGGCTCCAGTGAGTCAAAGTAAGAGACAATATTTTCTTCAGATGGTATAATTGGCATCTAAAGGAGGTTTGTAAATACTTTTAAGCACAAAGTTACTGTTCCTTTGCATACTTTCTTTGGCCTGAAATCTGTTGTGTTGAAAATGGCGAATGGATCATGGTGTAAAGTGAATTTAAAGCGAAAAAATTTGATTTAGAAATAGAATTTGAAAGGGGACGAATTTTCGGGAAAAATGTAAACAAACTTCTCCAGAATGTCAACAAAAGAAATTTTCGTGCATTCTGATTGGCTGAATTTTCTGTTTACAAACACCATCCAAATGTAAACAAAATCCGCTTTCGATTCACTTTAACACCAAGTTGTATGCCATTTGCTTTGTAGGTTGTGGGTTATACGCACATTAAAGTAGTGGCCCACTGTTGGTAAAAATATAGTAAAATGTACATAATTACCAACTGCCTGTGTTGGCTCTGATATGTGCTGCGCTCTGATTATTCAGTGAATAAGCACTTGCACAACCTAGTTATGTGACTTTCACTGGCACTAGTATTGTCGGGAGTTGGCAGTTTTATTTGAATTCTGAGGTTTAACAGTGGTAAATCCAGAATTCATCAGCTCTAAGTGAGCACGTGAACTTTGTTCATATGTAATTGGCAAGAAATAGTCTACACTGTACATATACCATCACAACATTTGCCTATACTGGTATTAGTACTAGACAACAAAGGTGTTGGTTGCAAAAAGTTACCAATTCCAGAGGCTTGCTGAAGGTATGCAAAAAGTGCAGAAGCATTGTAGGATTGAAGGACGTTTTCAAAGCACTTCTTCATGAAGCAGTGCTCTATCAATATCAGTATACAAATACTTATGATAATATCCAGTTTCCTACGTGATCTTCAGGATAGGAGAAAACTTTTCCCTGTCCTAGTCTACGCATAAAAGAGATAGCGATGTCGCAGAAGAGAGAGTGATTTTTTTCGGTGGAATACGCAGGAATTTTGTGTGGAGTGACTGACTGTGTTGTGTCTTTTTGAATGGTGCTGTATAATTCAGAGAGTCAGGGTCAGGGGACATTGGTTTCCCATATGGTGGGCAGCATGTACGCATTTTTCTGATCTCAGTTAATGAGGGATACCCGGAATTTTGTCAGCATTTTTTTCACTTGAAATATTTTGCGGCTGTTATATGATGTTGTGCAAGTTAGTTTAGCTTCAATTCAATGGTCTTAGAGTTCAGACATCCAATCTTGTTGTGTAAATTTGCTAAATTGCAGGCCTATTTTTGTCAAATATTTAAGTAGTTGGCATCTTTTGTGTCATTGAGGTTTCATTTTCAGTTTAAACTTTGCTGTAGTAATTAGTAGTATCATCAAAAATTTTAATGTAGATATGTTGTCCCACTAAATGTTGATGTGGAAAGGGGGGTTTGTGTTCTTTTGTCTCTGCTGAATGGCCTTCTTAGTAGACGTGGGCGGGTAACTCTTATGTGGGCTGGGGATGAACCCGTATTTTGGTGACTGTTTATAATGTAAATGTTTATGCTTAGAATAGATTTGTAAAAGATGTTGTGAAATTGTAACTTTTGTTAAGAAGAGTACCTGTAGGTTGGCAAGATTGCTGTATCCAGAATTCTTGGAAATTGCTGAGATTGACGTACCTTTAATTCAGTTTTAAAAGAATTAGAGTAGTTCCTTTCTGAAATTTCAACATCACTTTGAATGCACTGATCCCACATCAAAGAAAAAGGGCCGCAAAAAGTAATTTACTTGTTTATTCCCTATCTATTTCTTATCAAATTTTTGCATAAGTTTTCTTTATGCTGTTCCCTGCACAGTGAGATTCAACGGCAAGTATATGATGGTAAGTATTTGCACAAGGGATTGCCTCAGACTATCTTCGAGTTAAGAGATGCATGGTTCTGCTCCTGATTGAAGTTTCAACAAATTTATGATCGGGGTAAAATTGTGGCTGGAGAAGAGGGTACTCAACTCACAAACTTAAAAATGTTCTTCGCGCCTACCTCCTGATATTTTGACGCCTTCCCTTATTCTGAAGGTAGGTGCTCTCTTAACTTATTTGGTGGTCATAATTGAAATATGTAGTTGGTGCTTTCCAACCCCCTGCTTTGCCGAAGCTAAAAAAAATAATGGCAATGTAACTGAATATTTGACCTGAAGAACTCTGAAATTAACGGCCCGTATTCTAGAAGCCTCCTTAGCTCAAAGGTCCACTTTAATCTTTTGTATTCTGCCCTGCAAACAGGAAGCTTCTAGAATACGGCCCGATCGAGTCACTGTAAGGGTGACTCAATTTTAACACAACACTGAATTGATTAAGCAGAAACATGTTGTTGTACATGTATCTATGAAAAAGGTAAGTTAACAAATTGCTCATCAATGTACGCTTTTCCTGCTGGATGCAATCCCCTGCACTTTCTTTTCTTATATCTGGGATAGCGACCTCGTAGTTTTTCAAAATTTTCTGTTGCACATCAGTTGAGCTGCATTTGATGGTTTGCAAGAAAATGGCTTTCCATTCTGTGATACAAATGCATCTAGTGTCCGAAAAATTTACAACATGTTAACATACACTTGCAATGTTTGTTTTTGTTCTTTTAGGCAGTGAGGCAAAATTAATACCTTTGTGGTTGTATACCTTAAAAATATACTTCGAATACCCTCAAAAATAGCTGTCGCACTGCACTATCTAATGCATGTGTAAAGATAATGTATCACGACTTCATTGTTTATGTTCAATGTTTGTAAACATAGATGTTTACATTACTGTAAAGCAGGAAAATTTCGCGTGCAGGAAATTTTCGCGAGAGTATATGAGTCGCAAAAATATCCTGTCGCGAATATGTCTATAATTCTTGATTCGCGAAAATTTCCACCCGCGAAATTATCTTGCTTTACAGTATGTTATTTTGGACTTTTGGGACATGCGAACCCACCAAATTGAATATTTTCAGTATCAAAAGAATTTCTAGAGGGGCATGCCACCAGCAAATTACTCATAGTTAAAGGAACACTAGACATAAACAAACAAAATATAAATAAACAATGATTTTCGTGGCTGGCGAAAATACCCGTGATACATTATCTTTAAGGTGCTTCTCCACATGAGAGTTTTCTTATTGATAAATATGCCCCAAGAGAGTCTGCTTCTGAGTGGAATATCCATGAATATAGATGTCGGACAGAAATCAATACAGTTTTCGCAAAGCCCCTGAAACGCTAATGCGAATGTCTATCTGTCATATTGTTCGGTCCTCTCTTCGTGGCATCCAACAATGGGATTGGCGTTCGTGTTGGCGTTTCGGGGGCTTTGCAAAAACTCTCTATGATTTGTTTCGCAGTAGCTCACGTGGAGTGTGTCCCTTATGTACAGTCTTCTCGAAAGTGATCAGTAATAAGGCATCCTGATTTTTCGCTCAAGTGGAGAAGCCCCTTGTTATCACTATGTCTGATGTCATTACGATTATTTTTTGTATATTGGTAGTATTGGAATATCTTCTTAACCTGAAATACTGCATGGTGTGAAACATAAGCAATTCACATGTATACTTGACAATACCACACCTTATAAACCTTGAAATTAAATCATTTTCATAGTCAAAATGTGACTTTTCTTGAGCAAGCATAGGGTTTGGTAGCTTCGGCAGAATAAGGAGTCCACAGAGATATTATCATATTCTTACAATATGCTTCCAAAAATATTCATAAACTGTTATAAACCTAGGGGCTCAACCTATAATTTTGTGACTCGTACCAAAAATAGATAAGATAAGATAAAAATAGATAATTTTTGCTTATACCAAATAAAGTTAATGGGAAATGTAATGTATTCTTTTTTGTATCATACACAGCACTGTAAAAAAATTAAATTTTAGGCAAGAAATACAGATTTATTTTAGTTCTTGTTGAAATAGCCTTTCAAACATGTTCCTTTGTGTGCGATTGAAGTAATCTTTACTCCTAAGAAAAAAATCTTGATAGGTGTTAACATTTTCCCCACAATAAAACAAAGGATAATTATCAGTGTGTTGTGATTCATTCAGTTTCCATTCCAAGACACTCGTGACAGTTATATCCAAGGTACAAAAGGCACAAAATTGACACACAAAATGATAATAAACAAGAAGTCAATCTCCAGAATTCACGAATTTTCGACCCCAACCGGTTGGGGTCGAAAATTCGTGAATTCTGGAGATTGACTTCTTGTTTATTATCGTGACAGTTATATCATGTAGTAATTGCTTCACCACTGAGGACAGAAAACCTACTGGCCATTGTTCTAACCCTAAGGATGATCAGTCAGTCACCAATTCACAACTGAGGACAGAAACCGATCAGCCATTCTTCTATTAAAACCAAAGGACTTTAAATGAGTCATTGATTCACCACTGATGACAGTAAATCGGCCAGCCACTGTTCAAAGCCATGGTCAGTAAATCAGTCACTGATTCATCACTGAGGAGAGTGAACTAGCCGACCACTGTTTTAACCTTAAGGTTGATAAATCAGTCACTGATTCACCACTGAGGAGAGTGAACTAGCCAGCCACTGTTTTAACCTTAAGGTTGATAAATCAGTCACTGATTCACCACTGAGGAGAGTAAACCAGCCGGCCAATGTTTTAACCTTAAGGTTGGTAAATCAGTCACTGATTCACCACTGAGGAGAGTAAACCAGCCGGCCAATGTTTTAACCTTAAGGTTGATAAATCAATCACTGAGGAGAGTGAGCAGCCAGCCACTGTGTCAACCTTAAGGTTGATAAATCAGTCACTGATTCATCACTGAGGAGAGTGAACCACCCGGCCACTGTTTTAACCTTGAGGTTGATAAATCAGTGACTGATTCACCACAGAGGAGAGTGAACCACCCGGCCACTGTTTTAACCTTAAGGTTGATAAATCAATCACTGAGGAGAGTGAACAGCCAGCCACTGTTTTAACCTTAAGGTTGATAAATCAGTCACTGATTCACCACTGAGGAGAGCAAACTAGCCGGCCACTGTTTTAACATTAAGGTTGATAAATCAGTCACTGATTCACCACTGAAGACAGTAAACCAGCCGGTCACTATTCTAACCCCAAGATCGGTCAATCAGTCACTGATTCACTACCGAGGAAAATCAACCCCAAGGACGGTAAACAGTCACTGATTTGCACTGAGGACAGTGAACCAGCCGGCCACTGTTCTAACCCAAGGTCGGTAAATCAGTCACATTCTTCACTGACATGACTGAGGATAGTAGTGAACCTGCCGTCCACTGCTCTAACCCAAGGTCTCGAGTCACTTATTCTTCACAGAGGAGAGTAAACTAGCCGGCCACTGTTCTAACATGGTCGTAAGTAACTGATTCTCGACAGTGAATCAGCCCGCCACTAACCCCCAAGGACGGTAATTCGGTCACTATGACATGTATGAAGACAATGAACCAGCCAGCCACTGACAGCCCAAGGACGGTAAATCGGTCATCTATTAGTATTGGCCACCGAGGAGACAGTGAACCAGTCGGCCAATGCTCTAACCACATAATACATCTGCGATCGCTGATGAACCACAAAGGCACTGCTCACCATTTGGTTTGGTTTGATTCACTAAAAGGTTAGCAGAACTGCACTCTTTTTTTAACTTTATGATAAACAGGAAGTCAACTTCCAGAATCTTAGCAAATTTTCGACCCCAACCGGTCTTCTTCAGGCTGGCACTTTCAAGCCGAGCAACCAGAAGTGTAATGAATTTTAACTTTAAGACTATTTTCTCTCTTGCAGGTTTAGCCAAGTACTTCACCGCGGGTAGGTTGGGACACTTAGGCCAACTCTACCGAAAAAGATGTCCATCCCAATATTTCGTCAGTCACATTTTTGTCTTCATGACGGCTATTCAGTAGTAGGCCTACTTCTGTCAACGACTCCCTGTACCGTACTTGAAATGTTCTTTGTAAACAAAGAAACATCAGACAAATATCGTCATCGGTTTTTTCATCAAGAAATATCATTGAGTTGGCCAGTCATTCATCACGACCGGCGTCCATTGATAATTCGCGGTTTCTAGGTGCAGTGTTTCTATTCAGGGAATAGGTTGTCGGTGATAAATGGTAAACAACTTGATTTATTATCAACGAGCCGTGATATTTGAACGAATGGTCATTGGAATAGAAAATGGGGATTTCCCTCCATGCAGGCTGGTACGCGCTATAACATTGTGGAAGTGGGAATTTCTGCATTGTCCGGAGAAAATGCAAAGACGTGAACGAAAACACGTATCAACCATTTACATTTTTTTACATTGCCGATATTGTAGTTACAGTGTTGTGGATGTGCCATTTTGAAATCGGCCTTCCCAAAAGTTGTTTTTTAAAACCAATATAGAAAGTTTTTTAAATTTTGTATTCTTTGGGAAATGTTCATCCTGCATGGTGGTTGCGCTTTGCTGCAGTTCTGTAGACAATCTAGTTTCGACGCGGATTCCAGAATCTGAGAGGTCGACCAGTCAGTAGTCAAGGTGTCGCGATTGTTGTAAAAAGACGAGCCCGCTTGATTCATCAGAGAAATATTGATCTTTTTCACCTTTTTTTCACCCAAAAATCACGATTGAGTCCAGGTCACCGCCGTTGCAGCACGGGAGAGCGTCGGTACACGCAACGATCCGAACGGACCAGTCCTTTACACCCCATTTCGACATTTATCAATTCGTCCATCACCAACTTGCATGACAGCAGTTACTGGGTGTTGGCATAAGAGTCTTGACTGGAGGCTGACCAAATTATATTTTCATACGTTCTCAAAAAGCATCATTATGGACAGTCCATTGAGTCCAACTAATACAGGAAAACATAAATATGTGTAAATTTGCAGAGGTTCCGGAAACTCTGCTGCAGGCAATTTCTGTAAAAATATTACAAAATTTTCTAACAGTGTGTCGCTGCGGGTAAGGGTACGGCCATCTAGGATTCGACGGATTTCGTGGTTGCATTTTCAGGATCTTTACAATATCGCCGCACGTCTGGACTGAGCAACCTGTTAGCGTCCTTTAGTCGTTTCCATCGCCGATGGCCAAAGACAACAAGGGCAATTACAGTCCCAACCAGTAGAGCTATACCAATGGAAAGACCAGCTGCTGCCCCCGGACTCAGTCCCGTAGCCTGGGAAGAGGACTGCACGTCTAATCTGAGAATAGGTTCCTTTTTAAAGAGCTTTGCAGCGTTAGATATATCAGTTTCGTGCCAGTCAAGTGAGTGTTTGTCCTTAGACCTGTATAGCACCTTCCTTGCTCTTGTTAGAACCATCAGGGTGGCGTTATTGATTTGTTTCGGTGGTGATATGTAGGGAGGACGTCTGGCGGGAGGTGTAATGTCTCTTTGCAAACTGGACGTAAGGACACAGTACATGATCTCACAACCCAATGGTATGCCTGCAAGATGCTGGCTGTACCCAGTTGGACACTGTTTGGGCCATTGTTTCGCCCCTAACAACCGCAAATGGCCTTGGAGCGAGTGCTTGAATCGTGTGCTAGTAAGACTATTGCTTCTGTTATGAAAAACCAATGGGTTACCAGCGTCACAGCTATAGAACCCTGCAAAGGGCAGAGCAATGGGCATGCCAAGTTCGAAATCATCACTTGCACAGACTGAGATATCGAAACCCATCTGTAGAGGGTAAAAGTATTCTGGACATTGCTTCAGGCCTGTTACAGGGTTCAGTAGGCGAGGGGAGTAGAGACCGCCGAACAAATAACCAGTTTTCGTCTTCCCTGCCTTGGCTGGGGCACACCAGAAACTTGTAATGTTCACTACGCCACTACAGTCATCGTAACAATAGTTCAAGTCCAAGAACCAATCATAACAGATTTTAGAACAGCTCGTCTTCACCCCCTTCCAGAGCTCGATTGCCTGGTATCCGTCAGGGCAAGAGAAATCTCTCGTCTTTGGATTGATTTGGGTGTGCTCCGTACAGACTTCCCCATCTCTGCGACGGCAAGTCTGGTAAACACCGCCGAAAGTGAAATTATGCTTCGAACCTGCGCATATTCTTTCCCCGACATTTGCTTGTTTGTCAAACATTTCTGAGGTCGGGTCCATGCAGCCAATGTGTGAGTTATGGACGTAATATTGTTTGATAGCTTGCTGCAAGCCAGAGACGATGTCATTCAGAGTTGCCGCAGGAACTTCAGGTAGAGTACTGGGGTTGATTGCGTCGTCTAAACGTTCACCTATCCTGTCAACAGGAACTAGATTGTCTTTGATTCCATTGGTCCACGCCCTGGCGGAAAATTCTGGAAGGAGTGGCGGACCTCCGAGTGTGAATACCCTTGAGCTTGTCCTGTTATCCATATAACCGCGAATGTTGTCTTCAGTTGTGCCATGATCGTATCCTACACTAAGATTAAGGCCCAGGGATTTGAAAAATGTCCCACTTGCAGCCATTGCAACATGACTGTGATCAGCGGTACCTGCCCCGTCACCCACAAAGGATCTCCTGATGTGATCCTCCTGCACTAGGACGGCTCCTGCCTGGATACCAGTGACGTAATGCGTCCCAAAATCTCTGACAAGCTTCTCCAATAAGTACTGGGACGTCAGTGAATCATTGATCTGCAGATGGGCGGCTATTTCAAGAATCCTTGACCGGAAGGTCTTGTCGAGTGGAGAATCTGGCAAGGACTGCGCGTAGTATTCGATCTGTCTTACTTGGACGCGGGTTGTGATGGAGGAGTCAAGAATCTGTCTCCGTTTCGTGTTCTGATGCTCATCCGAGAAGGAACCACTGATTGTGCCATATGGTTTATAACTTGTCTTTGCGCCAAGATTGATAGATCGTGAAGTCAGGCTAGTGAAACTCGTCCAATGGGTAAACGTCTCGGCGGAGACGTCTAGTTGTCCTTGACGCACGGGTGTGACAACGACGATGTCCGGAATGAGAAAACGACGGTCATTCGTCGTACGGCAGTGTGAAAAGTCAAGCCTCAGAACGGGGCTCATTTCGATATTTCTCAAGTTGTCCCAACCGCTGCCTGGTAGAATATCCAAGGACGTATGGTTCACCTGTGGACATCGTTGCGGGTCACCATCACGAAATGGACCTGCGCTTCCCACATCTTGCATCGTCGGGGAAAGCCAAGAAAGCAGAACACCGATCAAGACCAGGGATAAGTTGAAATTGGTCGGCATTGTCTTTTCCTCGATATGTCAGCAAAATATTTCGAGTCTGGTGCCACGTGCACTGGGTTTCCACGGAGTCCGAAGAACAACCAAGTTGCAATTGCACCGTAATTCGATAAATACTACCTGCGACCTCTATGCGTAAAGCTCGTCACTAAAAACAGAATCGGAAACTGGTGTTCGGGGCGTGGCACGGCAGATTTTCTCGTTTGTCCCTGTAATGTGGTGTTAAAAGTTTGCACATCGGTGTGTGACGCGCACAGAATGCGTCTTTCTTCGATACCTTTATAGGCACATTCATGCAGGTGAAACTTATCAGGGACATTGCCTTATCACTTCGGGCCTACTCGGTGATGTGACTAATTCTTTCTACCTGTCTAGTTTGACAGTCAATTTTGGGACGGCGACCTACTAACATTTTGGCATCGAATTTCTAGTATACTATACGGTCTGTGGCTCATAGGGGCATAATGTCATAGAGGACTATTTTTCATTTTGCATGACTGTATATTTTTATTTTTTTTACACTTTTCTCCGTGGAATAAACTTATCTCCACGAGGAGTAAACTTTTCTCCACGGAAATAACTTAATTCCGTGGAGAAAACTTTTCTCCGCGTGGAGTAAAGTCACGTGATTTCCACGGAGAAAAGATTACTCCACGGAATAACGTTTATTCCACGGAGAAAAGCATGAAAAAAGAAAAATATAAAATGAAAAATAAATGTCCCTTATGGGCCACCGTAATATCCCGATCATTGCTAGGGTCAATATCCCCTTTTAGTTCGTTTTCGGTTTTGGCGCGAGTCCGAGGATAAGATTGCAGCACCATTGGCCCATCTGCATTGGCCAGCACTGCATGGCATGGACACTAGCCTACTCGTTCACAGAATGTCAAATGTCAAACGCAAGCCTTCCCAGCAGGGGTGTCGTCTCGCTCGTGGGCGAGCGTATTGAAGAGTAGCGAGACTAAAGCTCTGCTGTGGGAGAATGGACTACGCCCACACGCAGGCACATCCAGGCAGGGCGGCCGGGCATCCTCCCATAGCAGGAATTCATGAAGAGGAGGGAGGTAAACCCTGCTGTGGGAGGATGCATGGCGGCAGACAGTCTAAAAATATACATTGTTTGCTGCACTGTGACCTTGGACGGCGCGACGTGTCTAGACAGCTTGAGCTAGGGGTGCACACCATTAGGGGTGCATAATATGGCATGTTTTCCGTAGCAAAATTCGATTTTTGCCATATTCGTTCGATTTTTTAGCACATTCGTTCGATTTTATGTGTATTTGTTCCATTTGTTTCACTAAAATTTGATTTTTTGACGAATTCCTACAATATTTTGGAGCCAACTATTCGATTCAATATTTAATATAGAATCAAAAGATTCATTTTAGATGACTTGGAAAAATCACGCAGAACTTTAATAAAATCAAATGATAGAATAATTATCAATCTCTTGTTGTTCGATAAAATTGAATTAACATTCGATATTATTAAATGAATTGTTAAAGAAATTAAAAAGTATTTTAATTGAAACCAATTATCATTCGATTAAATTCAAATGTTCATTCGATTTTGCATGAGCCCATGCATTCAATTCGATTCGATTTTAAAATCAAATTGTATGATTCGATTTTAAAATCAAATAGTTATTCTATCTTTAAATCAAATAGTCATTCGATTTTAAAATCAAATAAACATTCGATTTTGTGCAGACTTCTATTCGATTTTCATTGGTCAATTTTTGTCAGGTCGGGTCACGTGATAAAAATTGACCAATGAAAATCGAATAGATGTCTGCACAAAATCGAATGAATATTTGATTTTAAAATCAAATATTCATTCGATTTGAAAATCAAATATTCATTCGATTTGAAAATCAAATAGTCATTCGATTTTAAAATCAAATATTCATTCGATTTTGTGCAGACATCTATTCGATTTTCATTGGTCAATTTTTGTCACGTGACTGGACCACGCGGTCACATGACAAAAATCGACCAATGAAAATCGAATAGAAGTCTGCACAAAATCGAATGAATATTTGATTTTAAAATCGAATAATCATTCGATTTTAAAAATCAAATAATCATTCGATTTTAAAATCAAATAATTATTCGATTTTAAAATCAAATATTCATTTGATTTTGTGCAGACTTCTATTTGATTTTCATTGGTCAATTTTTGTCATGTGACCGCGTGGTCCAGTCACGTGACAAAAATTGACCAATGAAAATCTAATGATTATTTAATTTTAAAATCGAATGAATATGTGATTATAAAATCGAATGATTATTTGATTTTAAAATCCAATGAATGTTCGATTTTAAAATCGAATTTCAATTCGATTTGATATCGAAATACTATCTGGTGTAAAATCTAATGAATATTTGACAAAATTGAATATATGTGTGTTCCGAATTGAATGACAACCCAACTGGAATTTTTTAAAACAACTCTTTCAAAAATAATGAAGTACTCCTTCGATACATCCACTATATTATTTGATTTAATTTGAACGCGTATTTGATTTTATTCGCATTTTGGAATGCTTTCTTACTGAATTTGATGTGATTTTTACAGATAAATCTTTGAAATGTTCGAAATATCAAACGAATTTTTAAATCACATTTTGCAACAGAAACCATGCCATAGGTGCACACCATCAAGACAAGACCTTCCACGTTGGAGCTGCGGAGACTGACAACGATCAATCTGTTCAATCGCGGGTTTTTTGTCAAAATGGAAGGGTGCACGCCCGCCGACCAAGAAATGGACAAGCATATGGCATGCGACGAGAGTGGGTCAGTGAAACGATTTGGTCATTTTATCTCAATGCCCTCGTCTTTATCCAGGCCGCATGTTGATTCATACCGGTGATGCTAAAGGCGGAATGCCCACAGCGGTCTTAATTCTAGCAAAAACTTTGCTGGGCTCACTTGTAGGCCCGGGTTGTAGGCCTACTGAATTCTCTATAGGCCCCCTAAGCTCGACAGGAAAACTCATCTCGCTCTTTACGATACCTGGTGAATTTGTATCTAACTTCTACATGCGTATTCTGAATATGGTCGTATATGACCCTGGAACATTTCGGCTTACGTTTGTCTTCCATGCCTCCTTGAACGACTCAGGTGAGCCATGGAAGTATTTACAGAATACTTCATGGGTGAGCATATTATAGCCTATATGGCCTCGGGGCAATTTCATCCTGAAAGGCATAAAAATCAGGTAGTTTCCATGAAGCGACATCATCAGGACTGGTGATGGTGATGGTTATCTGTGTGGTTGTGTCCGTCCTGCGTCTTGCGCACCGCTCACAATCGATGCTGGCGAGGACAGAGGTTTACAGTTGGTGAGTATTGAGTTACTCTGAAGTAACTCTTCTTGTTATTCTCTGCTGCATTACACAGGCTATGAAAAAATACGGCTGCATGTACAGTTTTTTTTGCCTCAAAGCCAAGGCACAGTCCTTACCCGCATTGAAGCATTGAGTTCATCTGATCATGCTGCAATTCTAGGCCTAGGCCTACTGGCCATTGTCTTGATGCAGCCTCAGCTGCCGTGAATAGCATGATTTTATTGATTGTCACATGCTGCCCAGGGCGGGGCATTTGGCCACTGCCATGACTGCTGCAGCAGCAAAGCCTAGCCGTCTCATCCAATATGGCCATTAGGTGGTGTAACCTGAAAATCATCTAAGTGCTATAACTCAGGAACTGCTTGACCTTGATTGCTCAAACATGATGTAGGCCTATGTACCTCCCTCTAGATGACCTTTACGTGCACGTCAAATTTTGGCCTGATTTGACTTCCAATATGGCCACCAGGTGGCATAACCCAAAAATCATCAAAGTGCTATATAACTCACGAATGACTTGAGCTGGAGTGCTCAAATTGGATACATGGCTCCCTCTAGATGACCTTTATGTGCATGGGAAGTTTTTGCCTGATCTGACATCCAATATTTCCGCCAGGTGGCGTAACCCAAAAATCATCAAAGTCCTGTAACTCGGGATCGGAATAATGACTTGACCCAGATTGCTCATGACTGATATGTGGACGCTGATATGTACCTTCATCTGTCACAACACTATCATCTCCAGCTGGGTGAGCACATGGTCCATGGACCATTTCATCTAATGAACCTATGGGAACCATATGACATTTTGAATGTCCTCTTGTTTCAGGTTTAATGCAGTGATGTCCTTCACTTTGGAAAGGTAGGTTACCAAGGCATGCACAATGAAAGACCTGACTATACCACCACTCTTGTTTATTGAAATTTTCATTGGAAAAGTGGACAAATAATGGTAAGGATAATAATATTCTTGATCAGTGGTTGGTGGAATCTTACCCTATTGCACCAGCAAGATGATAAAGTACCATTGAAAGTACGGTACATACATATTATGAATCATCATTTTGTGCATCTTCACCTCTTCTTATTTTCAGGTTGGCCTTCATCATTACTTTCAACATTGTCCTTCCCATTCTTCGAAAAGGTAGGCATGTTCTGGTTCTTTCATATCCTATCAATGATAGGGCAATCGGGAATTTTCTAAAAGGCGTGCAAAACAAGACGCTTTGCTGGAATCAACCTCATCACTGTGAGCTGACCCACGATACGGTTAGGTCATCGTTGTCCTCTCTGTCCTGCATGCTGCTGCCAGCCCTGATGGAAGTTAGGCCGTCGTTGCCATCTCCGCCCTGCGCTCCGCAGCCAGTCCTGATGGAAATTGGACCAGATCTCATTCTGTGTGCCGTCATGACAGTGACCTTAAGGTGAGCCTGCAGTGAGTGCGAAATTTTTTGGCAGTGCATATTGGTAGTCTATGAAAACAGTTTAAACTGTGCATACAGTTTTTGTTCTCAGAAGATAGCTCATCCATGCATCAGCATGTTACGTCCATCATGGTGCAGTGTTAGGCCTACTCAAGTCATTGGTTTGATCGCAGCCTCAGCTGCCCTAAACAACATCATCGTCAGTCTAGGCAACAACAAAGTGGAACAGTCTCAGAGCCTCTGTAACAGACAGTTTCCAGAGATCCCAACATGCTTACTGGCTACTACATGAAGGCTCCATGGGATGGCTGGCTGGGCAGTGATGTCAAAAAAATGCATGCAAGCGTGATTGTAGGCCTAAGCTGGTATTGTTATAGGTGATAGCAGTTTTGTTCATCCTAATTCAGGAAATCGTGCTCTTTGGAAACATGCATGCAGAAGCTTTTACCATGGCACGCGTATTCCACATCCTGGCTGACCAACATTAGGCTACTCTTCTCGTCCTAGTTCGTGTCTAGCTTCGCTTCGCCACATATGCCCATGTATCAGAATAAATAAACTCAGGATAGAAGCAAAGATAGCTCATCGTTTTGTTGCCTATAGTTTATTGACAGTTTATTTCGGGACATTTCAGGAAAGCTTTGATACTCAAGGTTGGTGATGAATTCTGAAGCTCATCTTTTCTCATCCTGAGCTGGTACAGCCACAAAATGATCCTACATGTAAGGATGCCCAAAATTTAAATAAAAGACACCGTAAGTATATGTACTTGTGCTTGAAATATGACCATCACCGCACACAATCTTTTTCACTTTCTTTGTGACTGCTTGCAAGAGGGTATTGGTTCGAGATAATGCCTCCAGATGTCTGTCACTGTCATTTGGATGTGGTGTCATGAAGTTACACTGAAATGAACCATGTTGATAATGATAGTGTTTGGATTGGAGCTTCGAGGTAATTCCTGGAAGCCCAAGCTGGTTTGAGGGATGCTACTTACATATTGTGTTGAAAATACACACTGTCATTTTGTTTTTTCTTCAACCACTTCAGAATATTGTAAACTTGTTTTTAAGTTGTGAATTATGACAATAGAGACATCAGAGAGGATGTTCAGCTGTCGTTTATTTACTACATGAGCCTACAATACCTAGAGAAATAACTATTGATTCTAGTACAACCGTCACAGTCCGAGATGCGCAGTTTCAAAAGCCGATTCTCCAACTATTGTCACATAGATGTATGACAGCTTTACAGATGTTCGGCAAATCTTTTGTCTAATTCCCAGGAATATTTGACAGATCAGCCGACAGAGGTCAAATCCATTGTCCGCGAAATAAAAAGCATCTGATGCTTGTACATTGAATAACTCTAACCTAATAGAAATGTGTTATAAGTTTGCACAGCTTACCAGGTTTTTTTGTTGATTAGTAGTATTCTGATATTGTCCATGATTCAGAATTATAGCTTGGAATTGTTCTCGGTGATGATTTGATATTGTGACAGAATTCTGAGTAATCTGCGTCTGAGAACTTGGGTTTCACTTGAAATGTTTAGTTCAGTTAAAAACTTTCACACATCACAACATATTTTTGTGTCAGTGGACCTTTAGTCAAAAATTTTGTCAAATTTTGTCAGATTTGAGGACTAAAACACAAAGGAGATCGATTCCTGTTTCTGTGTGTTCATTTTCCGAGTTTGGCACGTGAGTATCATTCATTATTTATGTGTTATGTGTAATGGGGTGGATGCTAAGGACCCTTTTCCCTTTTTTTCTTCTGCTGCTGACAAAAATGTTATATTGTCATCAGCTTTTACCGAGTCCCATTCAGCAGAATCTTGCTTTTGTTTAAGCTTTTCTTCCCTGGCATCCTTGCTTTCATTAGCTTTTCTTCCCTGGCATCCATGCTGAGTAATCATTGACAATTTCTGACAAATGTCACCACGGTGCTGTTTTCACACCACTCACGGATAAATAAACCCCCAAGAGCTTATCTTCTTACAAATCTAATGCCGAGTTGCNAAATGGGAACTAAAACTGCAGAAAGTTTGCAAAAAATTTGATGTCAATTCATTGCATATTCCTTCATTAATCAGTGCACCTTTTGGTTGCTAATTACTCAAATGGTGGGATGCTGTCATGCGAGAATCACCAGGGTTGACATCAGTCAGGGACTGGAAGTGGAGGTTGGTGGTTGCTGCTGCAGAGAATGACTCATGGCACCCAGGGTTTTGATTAGAAATTCAGTGCAACATGGTACCTGGTCAGAATTCATCCTTTTCTTTAAAAGTAAATGCAGTTTTATGGAGTGCTGTCTTAACAAATTTAGATATCTATTGATGTTCGTGTGGAACAATGACAGTGAGAAAACTTTGCCTACCCTTTAATTTCAGAAGAGTGAAAAAGACTTGGGAAAGGTAGTCCAGTCCGTGTCAAACTGCCAGCATTATTGATTTTGTGCATGACCTCTCCATTTGCTGTTGGTTCTTTGGTCATTTTCTGCCATTGAATATCAATGACATTCGCCACAGGATTTCCCATAATCCCATGCCTCATTCGACTTCACGGCATGTGGCCATCTTCACACGCTAGGTGTCACATCTTCTGCTTCCAACAAGAATCCCTTTTCATCAGTATGTGGTTCCAGTGGACAGTAATGCAGAATCTTGGGTTTTGCTTTTTCTCTGATCCTTGCCCTATTCTCTCTTGTGAAAATGTGTTACAGACTTCCTTCCAAAAGTTTGATTTACGCTGAAAAAATAACACCTCTTATTGAGGAGAAAGTACTAGGACTTGAAATGTCAGGTGTTGACATTCAGTCAAATTGCCCTCATGATGATGATGATATTCCAGGTCTGTGATGATATAGTTGCACTTTCATTTGTCTTCTTTGTCCTCCTTACCATTCCCCCACTGTCAAGGAGAGTTGTCTTGTTCATTACCTCAGCTATACCAACAAATAAGAGGCTTTATAAGAGCCGATTAGACCTTATACATGTATGAATGCGTTACTTTCTGTCCAACATCTAAAATCTTACAAAGGTACATGTATAGCCGACCTTCAAAAAGATCATGATGTCATTCCCTATAGCTTCAGTTGGGAGGGTCTATTGATTTGAAAAACCATTAAGCAGGAACATCACATTAATATGGGTACCCAAAGGTGCAGAAAATATTGAATATTTCACATGTCGTTGCCCATTCTCTGGATGATCAGCTACGGGGAATCTTCTGATTGATCAGCAGTGATTTGTCTTGGAGAATTTTTAATGTATAGTTGTGTTTGCTCGGGGAGCTTGAACGTGGCCCGTCTCCTCCAGTGATGGATAAAAGTACAAGTACAGGTTGCTTTGGGGTCATTGAAATTTTGTCTCGCCATATTTCTTGTGGTCCCAAATTGTCAGCAGAGGTGATGGGATACATTTCTTTTACTTGTAGGCACAAAAATGCTGAATTCTGGAAAAATTGTGGTGCTTATTTGCTAACGTCTGATAACATTTGGTGCGGAGCATCCCCCAATGATTCTGCCAAGAAGACAATGGTGATTGTTTAGTTGACTCCCTTGATGACCATCAAGTAAATATTTCCTAGGTAATCAGGTGTTGAAGTTTGAACAATAGATAATATTGATTGGTTCATTTGGCCGATTGTCGCTATTTCGTGGCTGGTATTTGACCGCTGATTCTGATTCTAATAAAGGAAATAGTTTGGTCTGCCAGGAAATAGCCATAATTTTATGAAAATTAATGTCTTCTACTGCTCCTATCCTACATGTTTATCTTTTGATTGCATACAGTTCAGTTAAATTTCTTACCTTGGGAATCACAAAGCACATTCAAAAAAATGCTTTCATTCTGCGTGCTTGACAGAGAATCCTGTAAAAAACACTTCCTTCCTGCCTTTGTCGCCACCAATTTGACCTTGGCTTTTTATCATTGATGCACTCAATGTGTAATTTGATGTCCACTTTGAGCTCTCAGTGAAGCCAATGCATCTGGGATGGGCATTAAATATGCCTTTATGTTACGTAATGAAAAATATACGGAATCATCAGAAAATTATCGTGCGCTTTGAACATGCGCTAATTGATTTGCTGCGGCAGAGATAGAAGCCCTTCTTGCCAAGTTCCGTTGACCAATCATGTGGGTGCCTACTCTTTGTGCCAGGGTTGATGTGTTCAGTAATTGTCTCTGCTATCTTGCATAACCTTATGTAGATTATCGTCTAATTGTTCAAGGGTTGTTTACTTTGTGCCAAGAGTTATTGTAAGCCAAGTTTTTTCATCAGCAACATTTCCTATTTTTGTTATCATTATCTGGATTCATTCTTTCTGGAGTTGGCCTTCATGAAATCATTAATAGTGAAAGTGGTTGCAAGAACACAGACTGTACGTGTACAAGTACTTGAACACACAGGATTCATTGTTTGTTTCCCCATACATTCTCATTGGTTTGACTCTTCCTCACCCAAAATGATTATGTGCCATTCCATAAAAAAGTTGGATGGATTCGATTAATCGATGGCATTAGCCATTTTCCCAAGAGCCCAGAAATGAGGATTAATCTGTATTCAATGCATGTCCTACGGGGTGAAATAATCGCAGCCTCCAAGTGTTTTCTAGGTGCTGGGGATGAAGAGGTGATTGACATCGGTTCATCTCACACATTGATGCTGTGTACAAAGTGCCATATGAAGTGACCTATCAGATGCTCTGGTAAATCTCTCTGATGGGGTGGAGGGGGAAGTGTTATGTATCTTTCATTTTGTTTTCAATCAACTCTTAGTGACTGGTGATTCTACAAAGAGTACATACATGTAGGCCGGTATTCTAAAGCCTCCTTAACTCTTAAGTCCTCTTTAAGCTTTTGTATTCTGCCCTGCAAACAATAGCTAAAGGTAAACCTTAGACTTAAGGAAGCTTCTAGAATACGGCCCGTAGTCTTGATAAATGTCATGAGGCCAACAGGAAAAAACCAGCAATACTATTGTGGCGGCTTTTGCAAGCTACTGCTGCTGTGTTTGCATGAATGAACATGTATAGAACAATTGTAGCATATATTTCCATTCAATATTGATAGACAGAAGAATGAGTCAGACAGATCAAAGTGACATTTGAGAGAGATGACCTTGCTTTTTGCTCCTGGAGCGACCCACCTCCCTACTCTTCTCCTTGCCCCCTCCTGTTCGACACTCAAGAGACGGGGTCTCAAGGCTTCTCAGCAGTAGATTTGTCCTTGGATCCAAGGTGGCAAGTAGGGAGTGGTATAGATCTAATTTCATTTCCATAGAATGTATGACAACCTTACCTTTGCAAAGTAATGGAACTGCTTGGACCTAAAAAAAGGATCCAAATTGAGAAGTTGTTTGTCATGTGGGTTGAATGGATCTTATCTGCTAATTTAAGGCAATCAAAATCATACCAATGGATGGCAAGTCGAGTGGATCGTAAATTTCACACACTAGACGGTACGCCAACTTGCCATCCAAAAGTATTGAAGCCTAGTCTATTATTTCATGAAGTGCTTATATTATCTTCACAATCTGAGTTCATCTCAAAATAGGTGCCGACAACATGAACTTCAGTACTTGATTTTGCAGCTTGGGAAAGTAATCCTCACAGAAGTGGTAGTTGAATGATTGGAAGAGTGAGCTGGAATATTTTGTGGTGGCACTTGTTCTAAAAAAAAACACTAAGTGGTGGGAAGTGTTGGATAACATCTGTGAGGTTCTGGTGGGATATGAAATCTACATTGCGTCTGGTTTTTCATCCATTTTGAGAGCCAGGGCATATATTGCAGTAGTGCCATGCAAGATCAACATCAGTTCTGTCGATGTACTAGAAAAGAATTCAATTTTGTGTTTGTTGTGATTCTGCAGGCAGGTTTCAGTCACCTTCAGTGTTTCAGTTACTTTATTTGGGGTTTTCCAATTCTTTCACAGAAAGGGAAAGTTACACAATCAAAATTATTACGTCATTTTTTATCAGTAGTGGAAACCATTGTAAATCTTCCTTTGATAATATTATTTGATGGATTAACTGTGGTCTCAGTAAGACGTTTCATTCTGTGTGGATCTTCATTGTCAGCATCCTTGCTTCAGGTTACAAACTGAAAAAAGCAAGGGCTTCTTTTAAAGGAACTGTAGCAACAATTCAGTCAATGTTGACTTGTCAACCTCATGCCAGATTTGCCCCTCATCACAATCACTGGGTCATATGAATAAAGACTAGCAAATGCTTTTACTTGGATTTTGCAGTAAAAATGCACTACGGTATCCTGTAAAAATCTGAAGTAAATCTAAAAGCATTTGTTAGATTTTATTCATATCACCAACTGTCTACTGCTCATGCAAAGAATTCATTCTTCGGTTGAATTTGCCATAGGCCTACAATACATATTTGATGAATAGTCTATTTGGCAATTTTTCAGCAACCAGAGTAACCTTGATGCTACTTTTGTGCAGGGAAGTGTCCTTTGAATAAATACTGGTGCGATGTTTTCTCTCCCCTTTCTATGTAGTTGTGTCATAATGACCATCCAGTCACACAACTTTCCTCTTTTGCTTGACCTTCATGTTCTGTTTTAAGAATACCGATTAAATCCACCAGATGTTTTGGCATGCAGTGGTCATCGGCTGTGACACTTGATATTTTGGGTGCGCAGTTTGTACAGATTCAACCCCGGAAGCAATCACTGCCACAAATATTTCTCCAGCATCTTGTGCCTGGGGATGAGGAAATTGTTCCTACAGTGCTCACCTTTGCAAATTCCTGTCAATATTTGAACTGTGTAATTGCTTCGTTAAATCATTGATTCAGGAAAAAA
>NMRB01000170.1:80701-135311 GCA_002633025.1 Notospermus geniculatus
TGTTTGAGCAGTGGTTGAATCCACAACCATTAGGTGAAGGAGATGAATGTAGTATCTGATAGTACAGACCACATTCATGAAATTGTACAAAAGATAGCTAAAAGAGCTTGAATAGGAATAACCAAATAAAATGGTTTCTTTTAAATTTCACAGGAAGTATATTTTAGAAGCATTAAAGTTCCTCTATTCCCAGAATATACTTTTGTGAAGTTTCTTCTTGGGTGTTGGTTAGCACACTCGCAGTTTTCTCCCAGTGTTTTTTCTGCAACATGTGTTACCTGACAATGATTTTGGAATAAATTCCATCCCTTTGCTGTGTAAAATTTTCAGAAAATAGTTGCTAGATGACAGATAGTCGTGGAATTGTCAATTGATACTTGACCATCATCTTGTTTTGGCACTTGCAATCATCTGTTTGTGCTAACTGCGTAATTAGGCAAAAGTCAATAAATGTTTAACTGCTCGCTTCTTGAGTGGCCTGCGTGAAAAGTCTTCAAGTTGCAGAATTAATGCAGTTATGTTGTTGAGTTATGAGAAATGTTGTAACATGCTAGAAGGATTGGTGAATCCATTTGGCCGGATATGGAATAAGTGGTCACATGGTCTGATTTTGTGAAGCTCATACTTTTTGTTGCTTTACGGGGGTATCTTTATGCTGTATATTCCTCTGAAATTGTACTGATATTCCCTGAAATATACAATTTTAAGGAAGATAGGTTCAAACATGGTCCAAAACACTGTAACTCAGGCTGGCTACCTTTAAATAAACACCTATCGGAATATCAAGAGCCAACGCTTTTGCTGTTGGGTATTCTTTTTGTTTCAAAAGTACTGGTATACATTGTATTCACACCCTTTACTTAGAAATATCATCCATTTTCCTAGAAGTGTCGTCTTGATGCAATAGAGTTACTTTCTTGCACTGCATTGAATTCTTGTGGCCTTAAAATAGCTCCATTAGAGAGTAATTTTATCATTAGGACTTTTAGCCAAATAACCAAGGCATTTACTACCATTTACGAAAATGATCAATTTATTTTGCCATTTCCTAAGGAATAGGGTAAATCCAAGTCAAAATCAATACCAATTTGAGTGTTATCTCATCCCTTATAAATCTTAGGATACATCGCCTGAAATCATTTTAGAAGATCGCTTTCAGTTAAATAAGATTGGCCCATTAGCAGTGGTTATTGTGAAACTGTCAACGATGGAGTTGATCACTGATATCCTCGAGTGAGGTGGCAGAACTGCTGCAGCAAATCTGTTATTGCTGCAGTTGCAGAGTGATTTTTCACACAGCTTCATCAGTTCGTATCAATACCGTGTATCTATTTCTGGATAGACACAACTACAACTTACTCAAGCAGGCCACTTCTCAAGGTTTTGAATGGGATGTTCTTTAACTAACCAACAATTTTCCAAATGATCATCACATATGTTGCAAAGTATTCTAAGTTTTCTAAAAGCAACCGTATTTTCTCAAACGATGCTGAAGTCCCAGGGTTTCTCATCTTTATTCATACCTTGGTGACAAATGTTGTCATCAGTCCCCAGAATTTGAAGGCCAAGCAAACTTCTGAATGCAATTTGCCAATAGTCTCTTGCTAATTACACTTGCAAAATAGCCTAATTACCAACTGCCAACAAAGCTTCAATATTTGGTTTGCAAAAATAATGCTCATGTAATGAACCCAATAGTTAAACCTCTGGGATGCTCTTAACAAGAAATGTATCAATAAAGCCAAATATATTCTAACGTCATATACTTGACATTGGCATAAATTCCTCTCGAGAAAGATAATTGGCATTATTTATCCCTAACTGACAAGTTATCTCCTGCTGCTGTTAGCATCCTGCGATCCTCGGTTAACGAGCTTCCCTTCCTCGTTACGTCACCTACGCCATCACATTAGTGGCGACCCAGCAATCAGAAGATGACCACTAACATCTTAGTACATTGCGTAATGGACGCAGTAACACAGAAGCTGACGACTCGGCTCATAGTTGTGAGATCGTTGGCAGGGGACGTGGATGCTAGTTCACTACGATCCTGGATCCTCGTGTAGCTCATTCACTTTTTACATGCATTAGCATCAACAGCGTCAATCTCATTGGATGTGCTGGAGGAATTTTGAATGCAATTTTTTGTGCACATGGCATAATGTGGAAATGCGCAGTTTGTGCGGGCTGGGATTTCACCGTGACTGTGCGTATATTCTCTGGAATTATGAATCGGCTAAACTGATATGCAGTAGGTGAGTGAAGCAATCTACTTTTGTATATATATATATATATGTGTGTTTTTCTTGATTATGGGCCATCATTCTGAAATCGACATTAGTTTGTTTACACCATCTTTAGTAATCAAGTTGCATCTTTAGAATGAGTTACCTTACTTCTTCATCTGAGATATTTTGTGAGCATCAAAATTTTGTTAACAGAAACCTTCTTCCAGTTTCAGTGGGAATTGTTGGGCATGAAAAATTTTGTTCCCTGTTTTAAGTTATTTTTAGGTTTCGCTTAAAACTTATTTGTTGAGGGTGAGAAATTAGTTTATGGGTCATTTTCACTCTCCTTGGAAAAAGCCACGGTGAGTGACGCATCCTTGTTTAATATGGTTTATTTGAAATGTCCACACAGAAATTGTGACCTCATCTCATTTTACACATTATCCGATCCTATAAACCTTAAAATGCATGTACAGCCTTTGCATTCAATATGAACAAAAAGTTATTTAGTATGCTGTGAAGGGATGTGACTGCAGCAAACTGAAGTATGTGATGAATTTATTCACTTAAAACTCATCCTTTGGAGTTTTGTGATGAATTTGCTACCACTCCTTCTTCCTGCAGTTCTCAGCAAAGAAGTACATTCTATCTGCATCAATGTATAAGTAAGAAAGTCATAGTTAGCATGGACATCACTTTCTAAGATTCCCCTGGAGTAGGTAGCCAGAGGTCAAGAGCCATTAGTAGCAGTTAAGGGATAGTGGTTTCACTTAGAGTCTCAGTTTTATTCTGAAAATTGCAGTCTTTGGTGTGGCTGTTGTACATTTCATTGAAGGAAACACACAGGATGTGAAGATCTTGGCAGCTGAAATTTTATTCGTCCACGTGTCGTTGCAGGAATTGTTGTAAGTTGGAGCACTTTGAACTTTGTCTCAGCATTGTTGTGTAAACCAACTTCTATCAGCATGAAAAGGATGCTATCATTGACCAGGACACCTTCCCAGTCAGAACTGGTTCTCTTTCCAAACTTGGGTGTGGTAGGGTTTCACAGCGTAATGCCAAGCCTGTAAACACACTAGTATGACTGGTAACATCTCAACAAATAGGTGGGTTCACAATCACTGTAAGCCAAGAACTGTTGTCTCTTGGCTCCAGCTCTTGACAGGCTGGAAGATTATGAAACAGAAAAAGAAGTCCAAGGGAAGTAATACATCTTTTCTGGCCTCCAAATATTGAAAATTTAGAAATCGACTATCAAGGTAAGGAAGTAGAAGTTTCCTTTATTTTGTCAAATTACCCAGCTTCTTCTTCACATACTGACCATTACGATGTCCTGCAATAAATCTCTTGGAAAGCTCATCCATCGTCACTGTCCCATCTTCTTGCCTTGATGGTTATCAGAAAGCATAATTTCCAATGATTGTCTGATTAACCATTGAGTGTGATGGCCTTTCCTTTTGTCCTAATGGAGGTCTGGGAACTGTGCTCACGCCAGTTTTGATGAGAAGATCATGGGCATCATTTAACTTCTGTTCATAATGGTCATGTCAACTTCGTTATGCCTAATTTGGTGCTAAATGACCGAGGTGGTGGAGTTCCCTACATGTTACACTGTGTGGGCAGTGAAAGTTAGGATGGAATGACCTCGGTGGTTGGGTCTTCTAGACNATCCTATAAACCTTAAAATGCATGTACAGCCTTTGCATTCAATATGAACAAAAAGTTATTTAGTATGCTGTGAAGGGATGTGACTGCAGCAAACTGAAGTATGTGATGAATTTATTCACTTAAAACTCATTCTTTGGAATTTTGTGATGGATTTGCTACCACTCCTTCTTCCTGCAGTTTTCAGCAAAGAAGTACATTCTATCTGCATCAATGATTTAGTAAGAAAGTCATAGTTAGCATGGACATCACTTTCTAAGATTCCCCTGAAGTAGGTAGCCAGAGGTCAAGAGCCATTAGTAGCAGTTAAGGGATAGTGGTTTCACTTAGAGTCTCAGTTTTATTCTGAAAATTGCAGTCTTTGGTGTGCCTGTTGTACATTTCATTGAAGGAAACACACAGGATGTGAAGATCTTGGCAGCTGAAATTTTATTTGTCCACGTGTCGTTGCAGGAACTGTTGTAAGTTGGAGCACAATCTGTGAACTTTGTCTCAGCCTTGTTGTGTAATCCTTATACTTCTATCAGCATGAAAAGGATGCTATCATTGACCAGGACACCTTCCCAGTCAGAACTAGTTCTTTTTCCAAACTTGGGTGTGGTAGGGTTTCACAGCGTAATGCCAAGCCTGTAGACACACTGGCATGACTGGTAACATCGCAACAAATAGGTGGGTTCACAATCACTGTAAGCCAAGAACTCTTGTCCCTGGCTCCAGCTCTTGACAGGCTGGAAGAACAGAAAAAGAAGTCCAAGGGAAGTGATACAGCTTTTCTGGCCTCCAAATATTGAAAATCTAGAAATTGACTAAGGTAAGGAAGTAGATGTTTCCTTGATTTTCTCAAATTGCCCAGCTTCTTCTTCACATACTGACCATTACGATGTCCTGCAATAAATCTCTTGGAAAGCTCATCCATCGTCACTGTCCCATCTTCTTGCCTTGATGGTTATCAGAAAGCATAATTTCCAATGATTGTCTGATTAACCATTGAGTGTGATGGCCTTTCCTTTTGTCCTAATGGAGGTCTGGGAACTGTGCTCACGCCAGTTTTGATGAGAAGATCATGGGCATCATTTAACTTCTGTTCATAATGGTCATGTCAACTTTGTTATGCCTAATTTGGTGCTAAATGACCGAGGTGGTGGAGTTCCCTACATGTTACACTGTGTGGGCAGTGAAAGTTAGGATGGAATGACCTCGGTGGTTGGGTCTTCTAGACAGGGAGAAGTCTATCTGGATTTTGGTCCATGAATTCTTGTTTGGTCTGGTTGGTTTGAGCTCTCAGCCTCTCTCCAATGCACAAATTCCTTAAGGTGGACTCTAGAAATTGAGATATCTTGCAACTAAAAATACCCAGAGAGATCATCACTGAGGGATAGCATTATATCATTGGGAATGTCCCTTCATGAAGCTGGCCACTGCCCCCCAGGGATGTACCCCTAATGATGTACTAATGACTTAGCATGTATCTATCTCATCTTCTGATTTGGTAATGGTTATTTCACTTGTAATGGTGTGTGACTTGGCAGGCTTCCTTTACGACTTAATGGTCACTATAAAATGTCAATATAAAGTTGCAAGATTTCTGATGCTCAGTTAACCCTTTAATGAAGTAGCTTTTAATCGATTGCAAACCTTCAAAAATTGAATCGAGCCATTGATGCACCTTGAATGGCATTATCTCAGTGCTGGAGGAATCAGGAAGTGGGAGAAAATCTGTCTCTTTTGGCATATGGCAATACCCCCTTATGAAATATTGATAGTTTGTCTCTTCAGCTGTGAGGATGGTAACGTGGGTGTATCCACCATTTTCATGTTGATACAGCACAGGATTTTTTGAATAGATTATCCATTTGACTTGCAACAGGGGATCCACGGGGATGGGCCATATTGGCCCAGCTGTTTTGTGGCATCTATTATTAAAAGAGCTTGAAAAGGATTAAATTTTGTTGGTTCATCAAGGTGTTAGATTTCAAGAGGCTGGCTATTTAAAACTGTTTTAATAATTTGTATCATTTTATTCATGATCTGGGTTTTGAAACTCAGCTGTCTACTGAAATTCATGAACCATGAAGAAATTGTCAACCACAGATTACAATGACTCAAATACGTACAAGTTATAACAATCTTTGTTAATTGTGTTGTACAGCAAAATGTCTATTCCAAGCTTCATATTCGGCACTTGTATGTACATCTATTGAAGGGTCTTTCATTGTAATTGCTGAATATCATTACACTGGTCTCATAAGAAACCCCCTCAGCTGGTTAAGAACTACTTACTGTACTCTCAGCCTTTTGGACCAGGAGAGAGTACAAGGTTACTCAGCTTATTCTTCAACCATCAATATCTTGGACCCAAGTCTAAACACTCCACCACTTAAACTATTCTGTTCTCCCCACTTTTATTTTGTTGCAGCAGCAAATGATTTCTTAAATTAGTGTTGTCAGCATCGAAACAAGTTATTCTAGTATTTTGGATGAGTCCTCTCTGGCACCTGTGTCCAACCTCCCAAACAAAGCCAATACACCAAATAAAACCTTGATAGAACTAATTCCTCTGCAGCCTGAGCAGCTGTTTTTGCTTGCTGCAGTTTGCAATCTAGCACTTGCGGTTAATTGGTGGTCAGGAAGGTTTTGTGCATCCAGATGACTTCACACTGCATGGCCACAACTTGCCTTCTTCAAGGGAATGAAGCTCAGGTGGGCATTTTTGCAATGTACCCATTCTCAGGATGTGAGAACATTGGATGTTTTCCTACAAAATTAAGGGGATTGTCTCAACATCGAAAAATGGAAGTAAATTTGTTCTTCCTTCAATCTGGTGAATTTTGCCAATTTGCAATTCGCCCAGAGAACAATCAACCTGGGAACATGTTGGCCAGCAGTTATTTGCTTTTGTTTTTACACTTCTCTAAAGCTGTACAAGAGAACACGGAAATGCTAAAATCATAGAAACTGATGTGTGCAGAAGATGATATCATCCACAGTTTTGGCTCCTCATTAAGCATGGTGAACTGTCCTTGGTTTTTTTACTTGGGTATTATGTTTCCAGGGGAATCTTCAGGCTCTGAACTACCTGTCAGGAATTGAAAAGGCGGCAAGTTTGCGTGACAGTTTGCTTTGTCTACTGCTTGCTTACACTTCTCACAATTATGATTATCAGTTAGTGTTATTTCCCCTTAATAAAGAACATGATATCAATTAGTAAGACCTTGGCAATATCAATTAATTAAACCTTGATGATGATCGTCAGTAGATGAGTGACACCCTCGACTGGGTGTGGTGTGGTGTAATAGGCAATATTTTACACCAATTTCTGTTGTCTGTGCATTACGTTCCCTGGCAACGGTTCCCATTTCTCATTTTTTCCTGCAATATTTTGAAGGATCTTTTAAAATACTGATAGGATGGTAGGATTGGCTCCTGTCGATTTTACCTTTCTAAAAACCAAGGAGTGAAAGAATGGAAAATCATCCAAATGGAGACCCCCGGTTCAAGTCATTGTCCACACTAAGGTCTTTTTCATTGTGCATTCGTTTGATCTAAACGGAGTTTGGATTTCAAAAAGACGTAGAAGATCCACAACAAATCGGTTGCTCTGTTATTGCCAATAAGAACTTCCTGCCAGGATATCTGCAGTATGGGATATTTCACCCTATCGCTGACAGATTCTTCAGTGCTCGTCGCTGGTTATGATGTACAATTATTACATGTTTTAATTCATGGGAACAAGTTTAGATCCAAAATTTGAGATATTGAGATGTTGGCAAGGTTTTTACATCTATTTTCTGCTGTTTTGTGGATTTTGGAATTCTCATCAATAGAATGGTTTGGAAGTTCAGAAGAAGCAACGGAGTGATTCTGGCAATCTTATGATCCATTCAAATTGAGAGCAGTAGAAGCTTTTGGTCTTTATTTCTTTCATCACAGAAGTGAACCAAGTATCTGGAAGTCTCCACCCCCCATTGCCTACAGCTTTAGGGTTTCCAAACCAAATTTTCATCCTTGTGTATGATTTACCTAACCCATGCCAATCAAGCCACACCTAATAAAGCAAAGTCCAGCATGGGTATTAAGCAGTTCTTTACCATTGTGAATGCAGAAGCTTGTCCACTCCTTGACCAGCAAATTTCCAGCCCTGCAAGAAAGAACCCTCTGGTTGGAATGTGGCCAATTTCTTACCAGGAGCGATAACTTCACTCCTAATTTTTCCCACTGCCATCCACGGACCCTATTACTCGCTTGATTGATACGTGGAAAAAACACAGCTCACCTCTGTGACAATGATTGTGGCCGCATTGTGTATTTTCTGAGGTGAATGCTGTGGGGGAATTCCTCAATAATTCCTCCGTAGCTAATATTTCCCGATGTAATTACGCCTTTACAAAGGTGCCATGGGCTAAATCATGATTCATAATTACTGTCAAGAAAGTTATTCCAGATTACAGCTTAGTTTTGTGCATCTCCTCATCCAGCAGACCGAAGAGGATGTTTGCTGACAGTTTTACCATACTTCCTAGTTAGAGAAATCACGATTGCAAGGTTGAAATTGCATCTTCAAGGCCATTGAACAGATATATTTACATTGAGAAATGGAGAATTCTTCAAGATGCATTTTTCAAGTCCACTACTTCTAAAAAATCCAGAAATAAGTTGTTGATGATTTCACTTGTGATATCCCTGATGGTCATGGCCATTTCAGTTGTTATCACTTGTGTTCTTGTGCCTGCTCATATTATATTTTTATGAAAAATGAAATAACTCTGTCCATTCAGAATTTTAGTTAGAATTATTGATGAATGAAGTGACAAATAAAACCACATCTTATATTAGCTGTTGCAGCAGCAAATGTCACACTGCCTCAAGCGTAAGATGAAGCTAACGTTTGCGTTTTGCAAACGCAGGTAAACCAATAAACACTACGACAGTTAGGGAATAGGGAGTTTTGAGTAAATGCCATGCAATCTTGATTGTCACTTAATGGTAATAATCTAAAAATTGGTGGATTAAAGAATTGTACCTTTGAGACACGTGGACTGTCCTGACTCATTGGGAGAATAATGAAATCTGAATAATTTACAAAATGGTGAAGCCAAAGTTTGTGTTGAAGAGAAAAGCTATTGGTTTAGCACTTTTCCCATGGTTTACCTAATTCTGTGATGATATACATGTTGATGTCATTGAGAAGCTGCTGAATACATTGCCTTTTGGGAACCTTGATGCAGGGAACCATTCCATACTCCTCATCATTTGCATAATGACAGTAAAGAGGAAAGTTATGACATCTTGTGTGTGCCTGACAAATCGTTAGGTCAAATACCAAGTGGCCAAAAAGAGATAAATGATGGTAACCGTTGACAATGAGAGATGTGCCCAATTTCATAGAGTTGCTTAGCAACCTTGATTAGTCAAAATGGCCACTGACCATCATCGCATCTTCCTGAGGGTCATTTGGAGCTGTGTGAAGCACTTAATGCTAAGATTGGTAGGAAATGGCATGTATCATGCTAATTGTCCTAAAAGGTTGAGCGATGCGCTGGAACTTGCTTGTCCCAATGCAAAAGTTGAATTCCATAGTTTTTGCCAAGTGATGCACTGTTTCCTCTTTGCAAAGGTTGCCAAGTGATGCATAGTTCCTCTTCACAAAAGGCTGAAAGATGCTCCTACCTTTGGTTGTTGTTTATTGTTTTCTAGAATGCGCACTTGCTCTTTCACTACATGTAGTTGGAAGGCAGTCCTACATTCACCACATTTTCTGGGCATTTGATAATGGTGTTCAAAAATCTCCAAATACTGGTTGCCTGCTACTCAGTGCATCAGAACACATCATCAACTAATGGCAACAAGAGCTGATGTGACTTTCATGCCCTGCATTTGGCTGCACTTAGAGTTTGACTCAGTCATTTCCCAGGAAAAGACACCAACATCTGTCAAGCAGAAATCCTACATTGTGTTTTCGCCAACAAATGGCTAATCAAAGCTTGGTTCTTTCCTGGATCTGGTGAATAATTCCTTAATGAACTTATTTCCACAACATGATTATCAATATAACATTTTGCAATCTGGCAACTAATTGAATGAAGATGACTGTGATCAAATGAAATTCAGAGTAGCCTATATGGCTATTACAGTATACTTGCTCACCACAAGTTGATAGACTGAAAATTTCGAAATTTCTGGAAAATATCCCATTTTGTAATTTTCATCTCCATGTAGGTAATGAAACAATGGTGAAATCGTCGTAAAATACATGTTGTGTGCAGTACATCGTAAAGATTTTCTGATAAATTCACATTTGATAAAAACTTATTTTTCTGGCTACTTGAATGTATAAAACTGCAGAATCTACTTTTCTTTTGACAGGCAGAGCAGCCCTTCTTAAACACTGTAGTACCCTAGAGCAAATTGGCCGTGAATTTTGTTCAGTGTTCACTGATTTGGAGGAAAATCAATGTGAATGTGCCATGTAATCAATGTTGAATTTCAAATGCCATCAGATTCTGACATTAACTGTCAAAATAAAATATATAGGGTTTTGATTTAGTGGAAAATTATGCATGTATATTGCTCACACAGAATGTGAGAAAAGAAGGCATGATGTGGGAGAAATATCAAAACATTCTGGACATTCTGCGAACTTAGAGGAACTGTGGATCACTTGGCAAAAAGGAATTCTTAAAAGCATGACAAAATAAGTTTCTAAATTGGCAGAACTGAGATGATTACCCAGTGTTATCAGCTTGGATGTGACTGGCCGCGATGACATTATCAATCTCAGATCTAGTGAAAGGTACAAGCACGCTGTTTAGCGTAAATTAGTTGACAAGACAATCAGATAGATAGGTTTAATGATGACGAATGGATGGTCTGCTGCTCCCCTTTTGCTGTGTGTTTAAATGGTTTTTATAGGGCGGGGGTGAGGAAGGCATATTAGCCATGGATTGCTGAGGTTGTTTAGCCGTGATGCCAAGCTCATTTGTTCGTATTGAGTTTAACCTTTCACCACAGTTTCTAAGGGTGGCAGTGCAAGTCTCCAAAGTGAGAGAACTAGGAGTAGAGAATGTTGTATCTTTCAATACTCTAACCTACAGAAACATCAAAGTTGAGCACACCTTAGAAATTGCGATTGCGATATATTTACTGAAATGGTGAACACCACAGGCAACAATGGTAAAAATGGTTGATTTGTGCAAGAATTCAAAAAATTTTCAAGTGAATGAGAGACAATGAAGCATATAAATCATAGGAAGGATGACACGCCCCCTGCTGGGAGATCTAATTAGCTCATTCAATTAGAAAATGAGTTTTTCGCTCCGTAGTTTGACAGATGTGAGAGCAGAATAAAGATTTTTCTGAAAATCTCTGAGCATTTTTCTAATTCATTCTTAAGAGTGAATTTCAGATTAAGAATGTTTTCAATTTGTTTTGTCCATTCATAAAAAAGAATATCTTTGATGTCTCTTGTATCATACATATCAGGGGTGCAGTTCAAGTTTCTAACTTTGTCCTGAATCGAAGTACTCGGCATTTAGTATTACGAAAACCCATCATAGCCTACACATGCCTTTTGAAGAAGGGAAACTTGGAATCTAAAAGAAATTGAAATCTCTGTCAGATGCTAATGCATTTCAGTGTGTGCAGCATATGCACATGCAAGCCCTGAAACCTTAGATGACGAATGGATGGTCTGCTGCTCCCCTTTTGCTGTGTGTTTAAATGGTTTTTATAGGGCGGGGGTGAGGAAGGCATATTAGCCATGGACTGCGGAGGGTGTTTAGCCGTGAGCTCATTTGTTCGTATTGAGTTTAACCTTTCACCACAGTTTCCAAGGGTGGCAGTGCAAGTCTCCAAAGTGAGAGAACTAGGAGTAGAGAATGTTGTATCTTTCAATACTCTAACCTACAGAAACATCAAAGTTGAGCACACCTTAGAAATTGCGATTGCGATATATTTACTGAAATGGTGAACACCACACGCAACAATGGTGAAAATGGTTGATTTGTGCAAGAATTCAAAAAATTTTCAAGTGAATGAGAGACATTGAAGCATATAAATCATAGGAAGGATGACACGCCCCCTGCTGGGAGATCTAATTAGCTCATTCAATTAGAAAATGAGTTTTTCGCTCCGTAGTTTGACAGATGTGAGAGCAGAATAAAGATTTTTCTGAAAATCTCTTTGAGCATTTTTCTAATTCATTCTTAAGAGTTCAGATTAAGAATGTTTTCAATTTGTTTTGTCCATTTATAAAAAAGATCTTTGATGTCTCTTGTATCATACATATCAGGGGTGCAGTTCAAGTTTCTAACTTTGTCCTGAATCGAAGTACTCGGCATTTAGTATTACGAAAACCCATCATAGCCTACACATGCCTTTTTGAAGAAGGGAATAGAAACTTGGAATCTAAAAGAAATTGAAATCTCTGTCAGATGCTAATGCATTTCAGTGTGTGCAGCATATGCACATGCAAGCCCTGAAACCTTACAGCTCGCATGAAATCAATTCCGTTGCACGGTGATGTGTTGGATGGTCTGTTCTGCATTAATTTCATAATTAATAAATTTTAGCAAAAAGTAGACCAATTTCAATGTTGTGCTTCTGCGAGGTCGGGTTTGAAAAGTTGGTGTCAGCATCCTCACTTGACAATATTCAATAAGTATTGATGAATTCAAAGACCTTTGAAGGAGTATAGGCTACAGTCAATGTCGCATACATGTATAACGGCCGTGCATATACTGGACAATCGCCTATAACGTACTGAAACTGGAAGTCCCGGTCCCGTTTTACAATGCGTCGGCCATATGTATATAACAGACTGCATATAACGGACAAAAATTGCTGGTTCCAATCAGTACGTTATAGGCGACGTTGACTGTATTTCCAAAATGTAGATGCTCATTTATATGATGGTCAGTGTCGGCCAACTTGACTAGGTCCAGCTGTAGTAATAGTACTCAGTGCACAAAGAAGACATTGAAATGATGGTCTTTTCAGACGTGATAACTTTGTTGTCTTTTTTTCAGGTGAATTCAATGAATCTCACTTTGAGGATTTGGACATAGGAGATGTAGGTAAGTCAAGTATGCCGGTCAGTGGTGAGAATGCATTTTAATTTTTGGGCTGGAATTTGGTCTGCAATTACTTATGAAAGAAATGGGAAGTTCCTCGTGTTGGTAGCTGAATTAACATTTCACACCCACAACTCCATGGGAAATATCAAGAAAGATAAGATACTTGTTGAAAAAGCTCTCTTTCCTTACCAGGTTAAATTTGACCTTGCAGCGGTGGATGGAATACAGACCAAAAGGAGTTGTTAAAGGTTGAATGAATAGTGGAATAATTGTTAGAGAGGATATGGATATGCAGCACAATTGGGACTTCTGCTGGCTTTCATGACGCAATAAGAAGATGGGCATCACGAAGTGTTTCGAGTTGGAGCTTTTCTATTGGCCCATATCGAAATGGATGTGCCTATCATATCTTTTTGTGGCAGCTGTGGCTCAGGGGTTGCCAAATAGCCGAAAGATGTTTGTTGCTTCGGTGGCAAACCTTGACCCAGATGATTTATCGACGTATCTTTCACACCATAACAAGACGATGAAAGACATTGGTATTCCAAGACGTGTCTGGGTGTTGGACGCGGTGGCTTTCGATGTTGTCCATTTTGGCCCATGGTACACAAGGAACATGGCAAATCAAACAAGGCAAAACAGGATCAAGGCAAATCTTATTCTTCATTGCAAGAATCTCAAAAAGACAAGTGCAATCAACAAAGTCTTCCCAGTACGCATCCTTCTCCTGAGTGCCCCTTTGTACATCGAATGGAAATCTGACAGTTTGCAGTATCACCTTTTTGACACAACTGTTCGGATTAATACCCAACGTCCAGTTTGTGGCACTCTAAATATCCAACTGAACATCGTCAAATTCATTCGCCAGTGGAAGGAGTACCCATCCATAGAACTTGTAACGGTTCTGATGAGCGACACCTCCGGGATAATACGAGATAATGGGATTGTACTGCATTCAAGTCACCATTTGCGTCGGCAGCTCACACCAGAAATCATCTTGGAGATACCAGGTAAGACGTATTCCAATGATTGCATGATAGAGAGATGTCCAAAAATGTTTACCCCTGATTTTTTTTCTTCAAGTGGATCTCGGCTCCATCTCTGCTTTGGTGGTTATCATAATTTGCCCATAAAGAATAGTCCTCGTAAGGGATTCTGCCATAATCGCTCCAATTCTGATGTGGTTTATGATTTGTACTCCAATGCTGGGCAATAAATCTCAAGGCTTGCCAATAAGTCCGGCCTTCAGCAGCCTGTTTTGGTCATCTGCGGACATGTACAATGAGCAATTATTTATGGCCCATGGCTATTGTTTTTGCTTCAGATTTCTCAATAGCTGCTGAGAAAGTTATGATGCTGGGGTCAAACTGAAATCTAAACTGAATTCGTTGCTGAGGAAAGTTTAGCCAGTTGTGACTCTGCCTTTGGCACACAGGCAACTGAACAGTGAGAAAACTACCATTACCGAGCTGTGTTTGCATTAACCTGTTACAACTTCTTTTATGAACCTGACTTCCTTCAAGAAGCAGACTCCATGTATATAAACCCAAAGAACGAATCTATAGTACCCCCACCCACACACAATGTTGTTTATAGACCCCATAATTTAGTATTTGTACTCAGCTCTCAATTCAATCACATGTTATACCATCAGTCATCATCAGGAACAAGGACGAAAGGTCTGACTTTATTCACCTGATTCTTTGAAGTCATAGCGTCATCTCTGTTGGCTAATTAGACCAAACCTACTCAGCTGTTAACAATTGCTAATTGATGCAGTAATTAGCAGTAATGCATAAAGAAAGATGCTGAAGCACAGAGGGATTCTGGTAATAACATGATGTTCATTGCGGTTTCTTTCTTTTTTGTTCATGGTATTGGTACCTCCGCGAGGAGCTGTCAACCAATATGCTAAATGGACCTCTCTGGGTAGATACGATACAAATGGCATTCGACATTGCACATTTGAGACGTCCAGCAGGAGGCCTTCCTCTCTTAGCTTTTGGGTTCAGTTGCTGCATGGATCATTCATCATACAAATGTATAACACTCCAAAAAGCTCCCAACTGCCTCCAAAAATCTCCTTTTTTGTGCCAGACCATTTAGCCACTGTTAGTGGATGAATAAAATTATCTTTTTCCCGCTATCTTGGAGGTTTTGCTTTCAGCTATGAAATGTATTAGTTAAGGTTATCTGAAAGACTGAGTGGTCATTTATCATGTGGTTTTAGCACAGTCACGGGTGTTGCGACATAGCGCTGGCTGGTTTCCTGTGGTTATTTAAAACATCTCACCGTGGATGGACTCTCAACTTGTACATCTTTTCAAGAAGGTTCTCATTGCTGACTCATTGAAGAATAGGCCTAGGCCCATCTACTGGGAATTGAACCTGCTTAGACACAAACGTAGATGCAGGGAAGTGCCCACTGTCCAAGTTATAAACGGGGTCACCTGGGGAATGTTTTGCAGTTGTATGTTGAGAAGTAAAGGATGGACTTCACCTTGGACTTCACGTGGCTCTTCTGCGGATGCATTAAGTTGTACCAACCTCAACCACTGTTTCCAATTGACTGAAAAAGTACCAATCTGTGATATTGAATCTTCTCACCTCTATGTGCATGTGTGGCACTTTTAACAATGTGAAATCAATAGAAGCTTCTCTCAGCCACTTAACAGAAAGAATGACGCTGCACTTAAACCAAAGAAACCCGTCTTCTGTCACATGAGGAAGGAAGCATTATATCACCCACATTAAAGGAAGACTTTTTCTTTCTTAGCTGATACATCCTGTATTATTTTTATGTCATTATGCGTGGTTTGACCGTTTTGAAATATGATGGGGTTTCTACTGATGGATGAAGTGTAGAACTAGAAAGATTCGGGAGGCATGGCAAGTGGTTTTGGTCTGGCTTCCAAAAGTCAACCTAGATGAACATTTCGTCGAGGCCAGCTATAATGAAATAAGTAAGAAAACACAGTAAACTTGAAGGTAACTGAGGTCTGTTCTGATTAAAATATGATATTCAGTTGGAGTGGGTGACTGCATTCACTTCAGCTAGTGGCTGATGGAAACAATATAACTTCAAACCGGGTAACTCTTGGTAGAGAATTCATTTTGAAGTCAGCATCATGACAGAGCTTCTAAACAGAGGATGTTATTTTATAATTTTGTCCAAATCTTTGCTTTCTTGATGAGTTATTTTTTCTTTTCAATGAGATGAGCAGCATAAGGTGATGACCGCACAGATTTTGATGGCGTTAGGGCTTAAAGCTTGTCATAATCTGGCACAATCAATCCCAATCTGTCACAGTCTGAGATTGTTGGATAAAACATGATTATCGTTGGTGATGATGGGAAATTTTTATAGCATGGCATTGCATGATGTCTTATCTATAGTTTGTAAGAACAGAATTCTTGTGTAAGGGGGCTTTCATGGAAGCAAGGTAGGGTCTTATTAACAGCTACCTACAGTAGCCTATTTCGTGTAAGAAAGACCAGGAATGTGCATGAAAACAAAAACATTCAGTCTTTGATAAACTGGGTATCCATCGATGATTATTTCTTCTTTATCAAAGTCAATGAAAATGGAAAGCTTTAAGTTACAAAACTTCTCTCGTTGAGGGGCAAAGGGAGACACAACTAGTCGAACGGTACATATTGAATTCCTTGTGTACATATTCTTGAAAAAGAAGGTATTATATAGAGGAATGGAGTTGTGGCCATTTAGATTTCATCAGTCCAAAATAAATCTTCAGTGAATTATTGTGGAAAATTTCCACAAACATAGAAATCTCCAGTGCAGTCTTCTACCTAATTATGTTCGCTATTCAGTGATTCATATATTATCCAATGAGTTGTGCGGCACCATCTACCTCTTCCTCCACCAACCATTGGTAAAATCAATTCTTGGAATTCATGCTTCCCCTGCATCAAATTATTGTCAATTTCTCCATAGTAGCTTGTCTCCATCTGGTATAAGCTCTGTTAACCACTAATGCACTTGACATGCATATGCTTGATGCTGCATCTTGAAATTAGCCAACATGTCTCCATCTAGTACAGATATTTCAAACTACACTTGATCCGACTTCCCTATGATGCATCTGAGAAATTTGCATCATCTACACAACACAGGGTGTCACATAAAGATATCCTCATGGCAATGTCTGTATTAGGCATACAGTCCTTTTGACGTCGAAGTCTGTATGTAGTTTCACTTCAGGTGTGACAGACAGAAGTTCAGGATGAGGTTGAAGCTCGTGCTATTTAAGCTGAAATGTGTCACAAGACTAAAGGCGCCACTCCACGTGAAAGTTTGCTGTCAGATAGTCAATTGTTGCTCTCAGACAGCAATAATTGACTATTATCGTTGGTGATGATGGGAAATTTTTATAGCATGGCATTGCATGATGTCTTATCTATAGTTTGTAAGAACAGAATTCTTGTGTAAGGGGGACTTTCATGGAAGCTAAAGGTAGGGTCTTATTAACAGCTACTACAGTAGCCTATTTCATGTAAGAAAGACCAGGAATGTGCATGAAAACAAAAACATTCAGTCTTTGATAAACTGGGTATCCATCGATGATTATTTCTTCTTTATCAAAGTCAATGAAAATGGAAAGCTTTAAGTTACAAAACTTCTCTAGTTGAGGGGCAAAGGGAGACACAACTAGTCGAATGGTACATATTGAATTCCTTGTGTACATATTCTTGAAAAAGAAGGTATATAGAGGAATGGAGTTGTGGCCATTTAGATTTCATCAGTCCAAAATAAATCTTCAGTGAATTGTTGTGGAAAATTTCCACAAACATAGAAATATCCAGTGCAGTCTTCTACCTAATTATGTTCGCTATTCAGTGATTCATATATTATCCAATGAGTTTTGCGGCACCATCTACCTCTTCCTCCACCAACCATTGGTAAAATCAATTCTTGGAATTCATGCTTCCCCTGCATCAAATTATTGTCAATTTCTCCATAGTAGCTTGTCTCCATCTGGTATAAGCTCTGTTAACCACTAATGCACTTGACATGCATGCTTGATGCAGCATCTTGAAATTAGCCAACATGTCTCCATCTAGTACAGATATTTCAAACTACACTTGATCCGACTTCCCTATGATGCATCTGAGAAGTTTGCATCGTCTACACAACACAGGGGGCCGTATTCTAGAAGCTTCCTTAAGTGTAAGGTCGACCTTAATCTATTGTGTTCTACCCTGCAAACAATAGCTAAAGGTCGACCTTACACTTAAGGAAGCTTCTAGAATACGGCCCAGGGTGTCACATAAAGATATCCTCATGGCAATGTCTGTAGTTTTATTAGGCATCTACAGTTCTTTTGACGTCGAAGTCTGTATGTAGTTTCACTTCAGGTGTGACCAGACAGAAGTTCAGGATGAGGTTGAAGCTCGTGCTATTTAAGCTGAAATGTGTCACAAGACTAAAGGCGTGGCTCCACATGACAGTTTTGTGTCGAAAGTTTGCTGCCAGATAGTAACTGTCCAATGACTATCGCTTGGAAGTTATTCAGCTAGTGACTGTATGACAGCAATATTGCTGTCATACAGTCACTAGCTGAATAACTTCCATGGGATAGTCATTGGACAGTTACTATCTAGCAGCAAACTTTCGACACAAAACTGTCATGTGGAGCGGCACCTTAAATTATTACACCTTTGCAAAACCAGATTTGTTATATCTAAAAAAAACCTGAAACCTGGTTAGAAGATCATATTAAAAATGTTCTTTTCATCTTTTTCAGAACCTTGTGAAAGTCGGGAATATTTCCAATGTGCAACTGGGGAATGTAGGCCGGCAAATGTAAGATGTAACTTTGAGACGGATTGTCCAACTGGCAACGATGAGATTGACTGTGGTGAGTATAGTTGTTCTTTCTGGCCATAGATGGCAATAGCTGAGCTAGCAATAAGTGACCTCTCTATCTTGTCTGTCTTTGCTATTCCTCAGTAGTCACTTTGTTCTAACACCAGGTTGCAGCACAAACTGACCTGATAGGCCTACATTGTATGCCATTTCCCTGCTTCAAAATGTTTTCAGTTGTTTTGGCAGTATACCCTGTTACGTGATAGTTCTGGACTTTTGTGAACTTGTCTTGCCCATAACATGCTCTTGAAGTTGAAAGAAATTGAGTAGATGTATCACTGAAATTGGAGCCTATTCACACCAACCCCCTTCTGTTCGTGATGTGGCAAAAAGCTGGTGAAATGTTCTATGATTTCAACTCCAGATGGCAGTAATAGTCCTCTAATATTGACATCTTGATCAGAACGGTGGAGAGAAATCAATCCGCTGTGTGATGTAATGTGGCAGGTGATGGGAGGGGCCGCACTTTGATTACACTGCTGAAAACTGGAGGGCAGCACTTGCATTTCTACTGATATTTCCACGTTCATGTGTCACCTTCGTTACAGTGGGCTGGTTGAAGTGGGATCGTAGTTCCCCCTTTAATAATTTCATCCATTCAGCTGCAGCTCACTTCAGCTACAACTCGCATCTGAATCTGTGCAAAAGGTTCCATTAAATAGGCCTAAGTGAAGAGAGATGAACTGAAGAGTCCTGATAGCCCAGTTGGTCCATTTTTAGAGGCAGGTCCAGGGTTCAAATCCACCCTCGGCCATTTGGGATTAACCATTCCTGACACTACGTCCTTCACATGGAAAAGCCGTACTGCCTTGTACATTGCAGCTTTTTAAGGCCAATAAAGTAAACGACCCCCATCCAAGTGAGGAACATTGAGCGGCCTATTCCATACTTACCAGGACCAATGATGCTTTGGTTTCGGCCCTCATGGAAAAAGCTAATACACTGAACCCTCAAATATCCAGGTACAGCTAAGAATCAACCTATGGTGAATCTCAAGACATATGTTTATTTTGAAAGCACAAAAGCATCCCAGGTCGTGCATTCTTATGACCCTGAAGATGAATGTCAATGAAGTAGAAAACTCTCTTGTTTGCTTTCTATTCTATCAAAATTGACTTATTAGTGTGATCCGTTTGTGCGGCGAGTTGAATCACCGTGCGTAATGATCTAAATGCAACTCTGACATCTTCAGGCACTTCGTTTGAACCTTGCGCTCATGAAAGATATCATGGTTCAATTTGAATTTCTCTATTTGAATCAAAGAGTACTACACTGTTCAAAAAGAACGAGGGCTCTATTTGATGCTATTTGATAGGGGAGGTTAGAGTTGAGTTAATTGAGCAGATTGCATTGCCTGAAATGGTTGTTGGGGATGTACTGTCANCCTTCACATGGAAAAGCCGTACTGCCTTGTATGTTGCAGCTTTTTTAAGGCCAATACAAGTAAACGACCCCCATTCAAGTGAGGTACATAAGGAGCTTGAGCGGCCTATTCCATACTTGTACCAGGGCCAATGATGCTTTGGTTTCGGCCCTGATGGAAAAAGCTAATACAATGAACCCTCAAATATCCAGGTACAGCTAAGAATCAACCTATCGTGAATCTCAAGACATATGTTTATTTTGAAAGCACAAAAGCATCCCAGGTCGTGCATTCTTATGACCCTGAAGATGAATGTCAATGAAGTAGAAAACTCTCTTGTTTGCTTTCTATTCTATCAAAATTGACTTATTAGTGTGATCCGTTTGTGCGGCGAGTTGAATCACCGTGCGTAATGATCTAAATGCAACTCTGACATCTTCAGGCACTTCGTTTGAACCTTGCGCTCATGAAAGATATCATGGTTCAATTTGAATTTCTCTATTTGAATCAAAGAGTACTACACTGTTCAAAAAGAACGAGGGCTCTATTTGATGCTATTTGATAGGGGAGGTTAGAGTTGAGTTAATTGAGCAGATTGCATTGCCTGAAATGGTTGTTGGGGATGTACTGTCAATGTGCCTCTTGGTCTTGGACTAGGACCTAACTGTGTTGCAGTGAGGTGGGGTGTAGGAGATGAGTGACGTTCCCGGAGAAAACTAAAGCTGTAGAAGATCCAGTCTTCTGTAAAGGTCAGAGATAAATATTCTGTAAATGCAGCTCTCGACTTGAAACATGGATCTTAGGTACTCTGGTCATTGCATTTTCCAATGCTGCTCAGAAATTATGTCAATTTGGCAAATACATCGAAGTTTTTCCTTGATGTGAGGAGAGACCACAGTAACTTTCATTCAAATGAAGCCATTCAATGAGAAGCACCTTGAGAAATCAGTGTTTCCACCAGGAATTTTTGTAAGGGGGATATAGAGAAAATTTGACAGAATTCTTGGTCAAAAACACAAATTTTGAATTTTTAAGGGGGAGATATCACCCCCGTCCCCCCTCTGGCGGAAACACTGCAAATTTATGGTCACTACTGCTGGCCCGTCCATGGATGCAGTCCCAAGTGGTGGCACTCAATGCTAATCTGATTGTCTCAAATGTCTTTCATGTCTTTCAAGCTTGATTTGTTAAAATATGCGGTGTTGGTGAAAAAAATCACAACCGCAAGGCCAAAGGGTGCGCCGTCATAAAAAATGACCTTCACATGAAAAGCAAGTTACATGTATTTTGATCATCAGTGACTGGATTAAGGAAACCATTCATGAATGTAAAAGAGGAGTCACGTGGCTCATATATATTGCTTAGAAGCTTATTGGCTGCTTGGAGGAGGCTGTTGCAGTCTGTATCAGTATAAGAAGACATGATAACACGTCCTCATCACTGTACAAAATGATGCAGCCTGTAGTTGAACCTGAGTCCATTGACACTGTTTTTTATGCCAACCCATCGTAACTGCAAACAAGGATGGGTCTGTACTTGAAGGGATTCTTAATTACTCAATATGCATTATTGGTTTTTCGTCAGCATGATCAGCAAAAATCTCTTCTCTGCAGTTCGATCGTTCAAGGTTGTAGTGAGGAGTGCCGCATATTGATCAAGGGCACATCATTATGCTGATGCTGTTGATTCTGTTTTTTACGGGAAGTCAGCAGGGATTTCTTCCCGCTCACTTCTTGGCGAATAACCCTGCGGGAATTGTGCAGTTAACTACTAATGGAGGCATTACTTTGATGACTGCACATGGCATGTTCAGATTTTTCAAACATTCTTGCCGGTTGAAAATCACTGTTTTTAGTTGTAATGGAAAATATTCCAGTGGGGTCTACCAAGAGATGTTGCTGAATGTCATTCAGTACTCCTATACTGACCTAGAACCCAAGGCTGACTGGAAAGTGATTTGTAATGGTAGGATGGACATACAGGCCCGTATTTTAGAATACTCCTCAACGTAAAGAAGTTCCTCAAGGCTGTTGTTCTCCTGTTGAGAACAATGGCCTTGAGGAACTCCTTCACATTGAGGAGCATTCTAAAATACGGGCCATAAAGTGTGAGCCACAATCCCTTTATTGGTGACTTTTGACATGAAACTCCAAAGACCAATGAAATGGTTAATTTTACCTGCATGCTAGATGCAATTATTGGCACCGTCTTCATTTCTTTCCTCACCATTGTCAATCCGCATCCGTTGGAAAAATCACAAATTATCCTATGGATCTTCAAATCGGATCATCACGCCCTTCTGAACCAATACCGCAAATCTTGCGCTGTCAAAATAATACCTGGTTACCGATCTCGCTAAAGCAGTTTCCTTCAACGAATCTGGTGTCTTTGATGGCGATTCTATATGCATAGATTTTTAGTGCATTGGATGACTTTGCGGTACAAGAAAGCAGATTTATACCGAGATGAAAGTTACAAAAACAATCCTATTGACATGATGATGAAATAATTCTTTAGAAGTTCAGCACCAAGGTTGCGAATCAAAACAAAATTTTCAATTAAATTGCCATGAAATTTACTACCATGAGCAATTCACGTATTACTCTCTTTGGTCTAAGCTCCTTATGGTTGCCTTTATGAATGATCTCAACTCGTAGAGTTAACCCATTCGTGTCCTTCACTGAATAAGGTTTCGGGGCCTCTCAAGTCAACATCAGTCAGCAGAAATAGAGCCAAAGGGATGATGCATGTCTCCATTTCTTAAGGCTGTCCTGCTGAGGGAATTTGCCTCTGTATTGATGAGGGTGAGGCTAAGGATGAAATCAGGTAGAACAAGATACTCAAATGGAAGATTGGCAATGATATGGCTTGAAGAAACCAGAGACGATGGGGAAACCCTCCAATGTCAATCAAAATATCTTACTTCCAGTTCCACGGGAAACATACCCATTACATGTACTGTACCAATGTTGCTGTTGTAAAGTGCAACTCCAACAGCCTAGCTGTCTTCTTCTCAAGCATGAAGGGTTAAATTGACCAGGCAACTGCTTCTGATGAGTTTGGGTGTGATAAAAAATCCTGTACTGGTCAGTCATCATCGTGATTTGCTGTTGACCATCATGTCACATTTACAGATAAATCTTAATCCGCCAATGACATCTGTGCAATTTTAGTATTGTTTTAACATCTCATTGGAAATCATGGTCCTGGCTATTCCTGCATCATGATCAATAGTTTTTCATTACTTTAGGACGTGCGAAGTGGCCAAGTGGAAAATTTGCCTTATGCAGTTTGGTGTAAGGTATCTGACTTAGCTGCTATTTTGATGCCGGTGTCATTGGTTGACATCTACCACACCATGCCTGACAACTGAGATTAACTGTCAAGATGGCATGCTGAATATGATGTCATGCATCTTTTACGATCAGAGACTGTTGCAAGATCATTCTTATCTTGGTGGTATTCTTCAGTCGACAGTATCCTAATCTGAAAACCCTAGATTTGCCTTCCTTGAGAGGCAACCTGATTGCTTAGTTGAAATTGGTAATATGTGACGTACTTGAGGTTGATTGAAATCATATTGATAAATGAGAAAGTTCAACTGTTGGTGGTAGCACTACTGGCATATGGAGGTCCTTTGTATGCAGCACTCTGCAAGTACATCCTTTCAATTTGTCTCCAAAAATTGTTGCCCCTCTCAGATTCCTTTCTAACCCTTGACCCTGTATCCATGTTTCCATGGAAGTACTTTAGGAAGCTGATGATCCTGTCCCAGTTGGCTACCCCATTCCCCACAGCGTAATGTGAATGCAGTGACACACCTTGACTGTCCAATGGTCATTATATGCCAATGGTTTATAGCGTCCACCAGGAGCTAACTGAGCCATTCTGGGATTATATGTTCACCTTTTGTTATTGCTTGCCCTGAAAGGTACATCCATCTTCATTTAACTCGAAGGAGCCAACCTGAGATTCTTGGACCATTTCTTGGCCACAGCGGTCAGGGGTCCTGTTAAACATTCGTGGAATGCGTGATGCTTTATTAACTTTGGCCACATCAGCAATAGCAAAAGCGATATCTGAATGTTTTTCTGTGATTCTTGCAGTGATATTTTATTTCTAGTCAGTGGTCAAGCAAGGTTCTCCAACTCGATTTATCAGCATCCACAAGGTCGAGGGGGATGAGATCTGAAGTCATAGGCCCAGGCTTTGATGGTTGTGCTTATGTTTGAACAAATACATTACGTTGTACTTGCACGTGACTAAGGTGTCAGTATTCTGAACTCAATAAGCATTGTACAGTCATGGCCAGGTTCATGAAAACTACAGTCGTGAACCATGGTTGTTGAAAGAAGAGGTTCACAGTATTTTCTCCTTGCTTTTCTGCTTCAAGATTTGATGCTAATGCAGCGAGTCACTTTTCATTCCATGCCATCCCAGCAACGGGATTTACAGTGCTGTTTTATTTCCAATCCCATTTTCATTAAGAACAGCATAATCCTGGGTGAAGGTGACAGACCAGGGGGTGAACTACTGCTATCTTGGTGTCTTCAAGGATGGCAGCCTTGCATGCCTCAGCTAACGCAAATTCCATGGTATGAGGCGGAAATAGTTTTTGTCATTTGAGTTGATTGAAAACTCAGCTCCCTTCCTCTGCCTGGGATTGATTTTGGTAATTGAAAAAGTCTGATTCTTTTAGTTTCTCAACTGCAAGCATTCCTTTCTGTACTCACCTGGGTGTTTGAGAAGGAGGGGCATGTTTGCCTTGTACTTTTGACATTGTGCAATAGCGATTTTGTGACAATTTCATTTGAAGTCAGAAATGTGACTTCATGTACATGTACATGATAGGGTGATATGACAAACATGTAAATAAAGCAGGGGGTATTCTCTGTACGATGTCAGTGAATGTCCATTTGCAGATTCAAGGACCCGGTTTACAGCCCCTGCATTCACACAAATTGAAATGAATGAAGGCTCCTGCGGCTGTTGTTGTGCACTGTACACCATCATTGGTAAATTTCTCTTGAAGAATAAACTTTGTTGTGATACAGAATCTCTTGATGGAAAGAAACATGATAGTTCAAGCTTAAACTCTCCTGAATGCAAAACATGATTAATTTCCTCATGTACGTCAACAACTAATGAATATCAAAGAGCCTAATGAGTGAATGAAGTACAATTAATTGGATACCTTTGTGTGGTCCATTTAAGGTCGCTCTGCTTGACCTTGATTATGTTTCCAATGAGTTGAGACAAATGATTTCATGGAGAATATATCTTGAGGACTAACATCTGTGGGAATAGGCCTATTTCTTTATACAATGGAAAGGGTCATATTCTTTTACACTGGAAAAGCTTCTTGCACATTCCCTTAGTCCAGATGATGATCGTTGTGAAAGCTCGAGTTATCAGAATACTATTATTATTGTTGGTGTAAATTTGATGAGAATAAATTCATCTTTGACCTTGACATTGGAAAACATCATATCTGACCTAGACCTTTGGTCTTTATTTCGACTCTGACATGATGAAGGAGGTAGGTAGGTGGTGACAATTCCTGAAGTAATGCAATGAAATGATAAGAAAAGTCATTTCAAACATAGAACAGTTGCTTGCGCAGTCGAAGCGCAAGTAAACTTGAACTGGACTTGATGCTTGCATGGTAAAAAATGGCCTTTAGGTAACAGCCCATCCCTTTTATCACTGCCACTGACCTTTTCACCTTTCTCCTTGGACAAAAAAGTGCTCTAATGATGCCTATCCCATCTGTGAGCATCCATATAGATCGATAAAATAGAAAATTGGCTGCTTTGATTTATGTTGGCGTGGGAGGCTGAGTGGTGTTTATGGATGAGGGAGTAGCAGTGGGTGATGAGCCAGGCCCATGTGACTCATCACTCCTACCATCAGGGAACTTATGAATGAACTTGTTGATCGAAGAATCATACCATTGGTTGATTTACATCAGCATGCCATCAATTCATGAGCTCCAGCCTTTATGCAATTAATTATTTCTTGGGATTGTGCCTGCTTCTTCATTCATTGGTTGAGGCAGTTTTCCCAAGTTTATTGATGCAGGAGTGGCTGTAGTTTGATGCAACCGGTATCGGATGCCCATGATGAATGACACAGCTGATGATGATCAAGATCTGTTGAGATGTCCAATTTGCCATAGCAATTTTCACAGGTTACCATCATTTGAGCATCCAACCCTCTTCAAGACATCAGGCACGTTAGCATAATGCTCAATTTGGTAGACTGGGAGTGGCATGTTTCCGCCATTCATGATTCTCATGACTCATGGTTATGATGACATGAAGTTAAGACTTGTTGACTTGAAGATCTTAACAAAACTGCCATGGTTATAATAGAGGGATTATCACAGTTGCAAGACTGTGTTTCGTCTTGAAGCAATTTTGAGTTCTAGAATGGCAAGAGATGGGTGTATGTCACATAATGGCAGGAATTCAATGCTAGAATTTCCCAGACAAGTGATGAGAACAATATTTCTTGATTTTAGACTTCTTTTCAGCAGAGGATGCTTCTTTCAGTTTTTACAGAAGAGCAGCTCTTGATCCACGGTCTTATTGCCAACACCTCAACATGCATTTGTGTTGCTGAAACTCCCTCTGCCATTGCATGGATATGGGGTGCTTCCACCCCTTGTATTGTGACCCTGATTTACTTAGACCTCCTGCGAGGTAGAATAATCTTGCTGTCTGTAAGGGTAAAGGCAAAAAGAGAACCACACTTGTGTCCTTTTGTCAACACTTCAGATGTCTGGGGTGAAGTTTCATTTAAATCATTTGACAACAACTCCATCAAGGCTTTTGGCTGGTTGCAGTACCTCAGCATTTTGATTTCAGTCCATCAATGAATAAGTAATATTGAAGTGAACTTGCCTGTTAATGTGCCCATAGCCATAAATTTGCTTGTCAGTTTCCCGTCACGTTTGGACTAGGTAGGTAGACCATTGGGAGGGTACAGGCCCCAGAGGACTCCTCTTTTAGTGATGGATGACTTGTAATGCTGATGTCATGAGGTGATGGATGCACGCCTTATCTTTGCAAAAATCTTTGATTAAATCAAAGTTGAAACTTCATGAAGGAGATGGAGATCTACAAGCTTTGAAGGAGTTTGTAAAGCTATTTATTTTCAAGACCAAATTGACTGTCTTTCAGCACCTGACCTTTCTTAGTTTGGTCGATTTGAACTGATAGAATTGTAGGTGGAATGACCCCTGCTATCAACACCCATCAGCACTGACAGGGAATCAACATTAGCTTCTCAGGACCAATCTTATTTTCAAAGGAGTTTTAATAGGAATAGGGTTGCATATTGACCCAATAGAGCTTGGCAGTTCTGATGTTGAAAATAGGATTAATACCACAAGGAAATGATATCAGGCAGCAGCAGTTTCTCACAATTGCTGGTCAATATCTCGGTAATGGTGAGAGCGCTGTGATTCATTCACTTTGACAAGGTGAAGTCAATTTTTTAGTGGGCATCCCACTCACCATGCAACTCTGGGTGAGGATGTTTGAAGTTGACGTACCCTCTGAAGAACTTTCGACCATGTCCAAAGACCAAAATATCCTGTACAAAATGGTGTTTGGCTTGGATGATGGTTCAGTGATTGCATGAAATACCAGTTCCTCTGATCCCATGTGGATGAGGTTGCCTAGAATTCTTCCTCCCTTTTGAGAGATTCGTACCAACATTCACCCATCTTCTCTATGCTGTCATTCTTCAGCATTCCCATCCTAGTGTCATTACCATTGTCTTCATTAATGCCTCATCTACCCAATATAGATTTTCAAAGAGTAAAAGGTACAAAGTGGCAAGGAGTCGGAAGTTGTTGAGGAATTGTAAAGAGAGTGAGATTCATCCTTTAGTTCAGCACTAATGGCGTCTTCCTTCACTGATTTCAAGTAGATGAAGTAGGCAGACTTGTGAATAAAGGTGTGAGCTTTTGACTTTTATGAGGTTTTAACTCTTTTAAACAAGTGTATATCTAAAGTCATTGCTGATAGAACAAGAAATTGCTTGTGAGATAAAATTGGAGTTTCCAAATGTGAGCTATTGCTGTGATGCAGACTGTTGTCTTTCGAAGTAGTGTATTTGCAGGGCCCATTTCAAAACGCTTAACCTAATGACTAGAAACAAAAGCTTTGAGTATAAAGGTTAGCTTGCACAGTCTTGCAATAAGTTATTCATCAGGGGTTCCTCTCATAGTCAAAACAGAATTTGGGAGATTTTTTCCTAAACTGGCATCCTGAAACGTAATTATGCAAAATACCTGACTTGCTTCGTGGAACTCTCCCATCCACTTGAATCAGCAAAAGTTTAATTTCAAGATGTTCGTAAGGGCCATTGAGTCAGGTCTGTGGCGGAAAAATCTAAATTGCGGTGTATCACATTTAGGTTAATGCCCTGCCTGAATGAATCTCAAGATTCTTGTGTGGGAGGAGATGTAATGTCATGGAAGAACTGCAGTCCCCGCTAACATAATAGGGCTGGACTAATCTGCTGAGAAAGAAGCTGTTGTGCTGTGGTATGTCCTATACTACCAGGATTGAGGCCCGCCTTTCTCTTAACCACTTGGCTATGGAAATTTGTGTCATTATGATGTCATGTAGTGCACTTACATGTAAGTATGTGACACCATGCATGCATCATGACATCATGGCTTGAATTCTGGTCTATTGTGGTGAAAAGTTCTTAAGTTTTGTTCCAAAATAGCGTAAGAACATAATGTATTATGTGGGTGTGGGTGTGTATAACCTGCATCAGCTGTGTAAGCATCCGTTTAACCCATAATTTTCCGGCCGACCTTTTCTATACCGTGTCTTGATGGATTTACATGATTGATTAACATAATGACGGGATAAGGCAAGTCTGTGTACTGCTGAGCAGGAAGTCTTGCTTAATCCACACAATTAACACCATGAAATAAACGGATGCTGTGATGAATGGAACGGCAGCTCAACATCATTTTATCATCATTCTTGTTTTCTCCGGCGCCGCAAATGTCAAAATAATAAAAATTATTGTGATATGGATGTTAACGCTTTAATAACTGAGTTTTTTGAGAAATATACATGTTGAATGAAGTCCTCCAAGTCGGTAATGCTGATATGAGTGATGAACTTTTGCCATCATCAGCTACTTTTCTGGCAATGTGTATGTTGTACTTTGAGAACCTTTGAAGCTGACAATGTAACTGGTTTTTTAGGGGGGGTGTGACTGGCTCCATGGTAAATACAGTTACTAATAGTATACTGGTTCAGTAAATAAAGTGTTGGATAGAAAATTGCTGGTCTGCGCGTTGTTTACCAAGCAGGGCTGACCTTGGGAGTCACCTGGCTCATTATTCTTTCGAACTCCATTTTTGTTTCCCAGATCCGCCTTGTCAATGGTGGCTCCCTTATCTTCTTGTTTCACTAATCCACTGCGCTGATGAAAAAATAGTTATGCCTCATATCACTTTTGACTGATCCACAGTTAATGAGGGATTGCATACATGCTGATCTCACTCCTAAAGAGAATGTCAAAAAATAGATTGACGAGCCATGAAAGCAATGTTGTCAGATCTAATGTGATCAGGTCCTGTTCTGTGTGGTATTGTCTTATGAAACAGAAGTATGAGTTTGAGGTCTGCTCCAGTCTCCAAGCCCCTCTTCATCCAAAGTTTGACTTCATTGAGTACAACCCTCTGTCATCAAGTGGCTGTGGCCCTTGCAAATCATGGACTTTCGTCACACTTTCGTCTGCATTCAACTGTTGTGAAAGAGAGCTGACTCTAATGGTAGTTTTCACCACCCCTCACATTCTAATATTAGTAGCTGGCTAATTGTCAGACCCAAGAAACCCAGTCTTAGAATTCTCACATGTTTTGCAGTCATAACCAGTCACCCACGCATAAAGTCTGTGCTTTACCTCAGAAATTGGTGACCACATCACATTTGCTTCTGAAATATTAATTTCTTGCTTACCTGGTTGCTCTTTCCTTAGAAACCCATCCCGGAGCTCCTGATGATATCCTAGGTGTTACACCAATTTTATCATCACCTTGGTAGGAATTTGATGTACTAAATTAATAAACAGATGATGAAGATGCTGCTTTATTGAATAGATCACCCCCAAATGGGATATATCTCATAATTATGTCAAAACACGTGCTACTGTACCCAGTGGGCCATTTATTGGTGTATCCTGCCCAGTATCTTCTTCACTTTCTCTGAGATGCCAATGTGAAATGAGCCAAGCAAAGATAGCACTATCTTCATTTTTATCACACTCAATTGTGACATTGTATACATTATATCTAATGTAGAATACATGTTCCTCTTCCTACACATTTCCTATGCAATCAGGACATCACATGCTTTCTCATTCAGAATTCGAGCTGGCATCATCTACGTAGCAGAAAAAAGAGCCCATTTCCTGCTCATTCCATCACTTAGTTGCATTTGCATTGAGCGGCAATGGCCAGAAAGGTCTGAAATCACTGCGGATGTATATCGGCTAACCCCAAGAGTATACACGATGGTAACTTAACCAGTTTAGTCAATTTGTGATGGTCTTTGATCACTGCATTTTCTTCAAGATTGCTGACAGCTTGCTGCTTTAATCAAAGCAACTACAAATAACTGGCTCTGTACCAAATCAGAAGAGTGACTAAATATTCTAATCAGCCATGGTCAGAGATAAGTCCCAAGCATCAGCACAACTCGATATCATCACAGCCTGTCCTTGCTACACATGACATCTCTCTGTATAGCGTAAAACCAAAATACCAGGATTTGGGTGCTGTAACATGATTGGCTCTTTTCCACATAGTTATCGCTACTATTGATTTCCTGATGATGTGATCTGAGTCTCTAGCTTTACAATATGGAGTAGAACTATTTTTATACCCAAACTCTATCAAAAATATGAATTTTCTGTGCATTACTAAGCCATAATGTAGCATGGGTGGATATCTTACCATAATTCCGCTATGCCAGGAGATCATGATATGAATTTTTAATCGTCCATCCTGTTTAACACTTTAGAGGCTACTGCCCTTTTACTACCACCAAATGTCAAGATGGAGCACTATTAAGTTTTCAAAGTGGCCTAATCCATGCTACTCACCAGTGGTATTCAGTTGCACTTTCTCTTTGTGATAGTTAAATTGTAGCTAATTCCGTGATCCAGATGCAAAATGTCATTGGGACATGTGCCTTTAAACTCAGTTGACGTAAATTTCATAGAAATCCCCCTTTCAGATTGTGAACCATCTAATTCAAGCTCAAAATTCCTAAAATGATAGCTTACATTCTCCACTTAACCTTGCGTGACTATTTCAAAATGTCAGTTCTAAATGCGGATGTCAAAAGTTGAAATCAGAGGTTGAATGAACAATTTAAACAGCCTACTATCTCAGTGACTTCTTGCTGCTCTGTTGGATAAAGCGTTTAATCTTCCAGTCATTACATATCATAGGTGATGTTCATCTTATCTATTTCACGTTCAATATCATTTGAAATCTATGGGTGGGTGGGTTCAGGGTTGTTCAAGACTGAGTATAAGTGAACAGTAAAGAGCTTACTGACAGATGATGTTGTTGATTGGTATGATCAAGCAATTTGTATCTAATGTAGGAGGAAACCGGTGGCCTGAAGAAAACTTATGTGGATACCAGTGATGGCAGCAGCTGGTTAAGAGATGAGTCCATTGCGAGTGCATTAGTTAATTTCTGTAAGTCAGCATTGCACTGACAAGATTCCCCCGTAATTACCAGAATATCGCCCAAAAATATGCCATAGTTTAATGCTTCACTCCCATCATAACAGTGCACAATCACTGATTTAATTCAGTGAATCAAAAGGCATGCTCCAACATCATTTCAAAACTATTCCACTGTGGATAAGAGTGAATTACAATGGTATTAGAATTTTCTGTGCATTACTAAGCCATAATGTAGCATGGGTGGATATCTTACCATAATTCCGCTATGCCAGGAGATCATGATATGAATTTTTATTCGCCCATCCTGTTTAACACTTTAGAGGCTACTGCCCTTTTACTATCACCAAATGTCAACATGGAGCACTATTAAGTTTTCAAAGTGGCCTCAATCCATGCTACTCACCAGTGGTATTCAGTTGCACTTCCTCTTTGTGATAGTTAAATCGTAGCTAATTCCGTGATCCAGACTCATGCAAAATGTCATTGGGACATGTGCCTTTAAACTCAGTTGACGTAAATTTTCATAGAAATCCCCCTTTCAGATTGTGAACCATCTAATTCAAGCTCAAAATTCCTAAAATGATAGCTTACATTCTCCACTTAACCTTGCGTGACTATTTCAAAATGTCAGTTCTAAATGCGGATGTCAAAAGTTGAAATCAGAGGTTGAATGAACAATTTAAACAGCCTACTATCTCAGTGACTTCTTGCTGCTCTGTTGGATAAAGCGTTTAATCTTCCAGTCATTACATATCATAGGTGATGTTCATCTTATCTATTTCACGTTCAATATCATTTGAAATCTATGGGTGGGTGGGTTCAGGGTTGTTCAAGACTGAGTATGGCAGTGAACAGTAAAGAGCTTACTGACAGATGATGTTGTTGATTGGTATGATCAAGCAGTTTGTATCTAATGTAGGAGGAAACCGGTGGCCCGAAGAAAACTGTATGTGGGTACCAGTGATGGCAGCAGCTGGTTAAGAGATGAGTCCATTGCGAGTGCATTAGTTAATTTCTGTAAGTCAGCATTGCACTGACAAGATTCCCCCGTAATTACCAGAATATCGCCCAAAAATATGCCGTAGTTTAATGCTTCACTCCCATCATAACAGTGCAGAATCACTGATTTAATTCAGTGAATCAAAAGGCATGCTCCAACATCATTTCAAAACTATTCCACTGTGGATAAGAGTGAATTACAATGGTATTATGAATGTCACTGCATAGAGCAGTTAATTCTGTAGCTGTATCTCCCGGCTACAAATGTCAATCAAAGAAAATGGGCGGAGCATTGTGTGTCCATGCAATGGCAGCAAGACAATACCACACGTTCCATGAAAAGACTGTGTGTTATTCCGGCGTGGTTTTTCTCAATGAGGACTGGTTTAAAAATTTCATACAAGGGACTTATTTGGGTTTTCTATTCTTTGACAGGATATGTTCAAAATATGCTTTATGCAACCTTGTGCATATTGCATATATTACGCATGTCATAAATTGATGAGTTAATTAGGTCACGCCTCTGACTTAACGCGTGCTTGGATCTCACGGCAAGGACGTGCCAGATTCGTCAATGGCGATCACTTACGCCACGTGAACCACTAATATTTCATGCCAGCTATTGTAACAGAGAACTGTACCTGTTAAGGTGTCGGTCTGCTCATAATTGGTTGGTAACACCTTGCAGGTACACGTGCATTTGTCCGGAATTTGATACTGTTCTTTAATGCCTATGTACCAAAGATAAATTCTGAGTGGGCTCTTTGGATCATTCAATGCTGTGACTGAACTAGGATATAGATGGATTTAGCTATCAGGACCAGTCCAATGGATTCAAGTCTTACGAATTCCAAGGACCCTGCTTCTTGAAGGACAATTCTTCTATTGCCTTCTCTGGGATTTGAACTTTTGGACTTAATGAAAGTTTGCAGTGATGGAAAGCAATGATAAGGATATCAGGAAATTCATGACTGCAGCTGTGTATGTTGGTGAAGAGGATTTCCCAAGGAATCTGTGAATCCCTTTTCCCGAGGAGACAGTATTGAACACTTACTGTAAAAAATTAAACATTGACAGTGGAAAAATGCATTTACACTCCCTTCAGTTATCAGTTTTTGCAACATGCAACTTGCTCCTTCTTATCCTGTGTCCCTTTTCTGCAGGGTATCATTGTGACTTCAACAACCGGACAACATGCAATTGGGTCATGGAAAATATAACGCCGAACATTACTGGATTAGTCTTGGCAAAGGGCAGCTATGCGGACAAGGCCCCAAATGGTAAGTAAAGTTTCATGTATAGACAGCTAATACCTTTAATTTCAGGTAAGTACATGTGCCACAACATAATCATGAAAGGAATTTACCAAATGCTCAATTTTAGTAATTTACTAAATGCTCAATTTTAGTAACTGAAAATTTACCAGCACCACAGCAAAAAAGAGTGACATAATTGGTAAAGTACATTGGACCCTTCCCTGTGCGCAAGTCCAGTATGGTTAGTACATTTGAATATATATTGCCAGTGCACCTCACCTTTGGCCCCTTTGTGGGTGCAATCAAAATGCTATATATTATACTTTTAGGGGGTCACAATATGTATATTGTCTAATGTCGTATTATCTGTCCCAAAATGTGTTACTGAAAATATTTCTGACTCATTTCCATCCAGGGTCCAGACTTGCATGGTATCCATCTTCCAATAGTGACGCGCTGCTCAATAAAATGAGGAAACTAGGTCCCTCCTGTAACACTCATTTCAGAGTTTGCGCACCCCTAGGTAATTTCAGTATCCATCACGGTGCGTAATGCTATTCAAAGTAGGCCTAGGCCTATCGTGAACCTGCCTAACCACCTTATGTTCACATTATGAGGCAGTTTCAAATCTACGAACTAAGTTTCTCCTTATTTAACCCAACTGGTGCCTGTTTTTTATCCCTGAAGATTATTTACTAATTAGTACTCGAATCCCTCTAACAGATGTTATTATGACTGATATATGATCATCATTGCACAATCTTACTTCCACAGAGGACTAATTAATAATTTTGCTGCAATTAGTGGATGTGTTGTGCTCCTATGACAATGAAATTTGTGTAAGATTACGCAACAAATGTATCATTAATCCTTTGATATGAAGCCCATGTTGGGAGTAGCAGAAATTTAGATTCTTTCACAAAGTTATGTCAGTTTGGATCAACTGTTGTAGTTATTGTTATGGCATCATAGAATGTTGATTTAACTTTAAGTTGGGTTTTTGGCACAAGGAGTATTTAACTTTAAGTTGGGTTTTTGGCACAAGGAGTATTTAACTTTAAGTTGGGTTTTTGGCACAAGGAGTATGAAAATTCAAGTATTCCATCTTTAAGGAGCACCGAAAATAAAGCATGGTACTATTCGTTATTAGAGTCTGGCCAAACAAAAAGTTGGGGGGGGGGCATTTTGTGGAATATTAATTGCATTTGAATAGGAAAAATGAGGAAACTAGGTCCCTCCTGTAACACTCATTTCAGAGTTTGCGCACCCCTAGGTAATTTCAGTATCCATCACGGTGCGTAATGCTATTCGAAGTAGGCCTAGGCCTATCGTGAACCTGCCTAACCACCTTATGTTCACATTATGAGGCAGTTTCAAATCTGCAAACTAAGTTTCTCCTTATTTAACCCAACTGGTGCCTGTTTTTTATCCCTGAAGATTAATTACTTACATTAGTACTCGAATCCCTCTAACAGATGTTATTATGACTGATATATGATCATCATTGCACAATCTTACTTCCACAGAGGACTAATTAATAATTTTGCTGCAATTAGTGGATGTATTGTGCTCCTATGACAATGAAATTTGTGTAAGATTATGCAACAAATGTATCATTAATCCTTTGATATGAAGCCTATGTTGGGAGTAGCAGAAATTTAGATTCTTTCACACAGTTATGTCAGTTTGGATCAAATATAGAATGTTGATTTTAACTTTAAGTTGGATTTTTGGCACAAGGAGTATGAAAATTCAAGTATTCCATCTTTAAGGAGCACCGAAAGTAAAGCATAATGGTACTATTCGTTATTACAGTCTGGCTAAACAAAAAGTTTAGGGGGGCATTTTGTGGAATATTGAATTGCGTTTGAATAGGAAGAGGATTGCCAAGGTGTCAAATCTCACTGGAGTTACACTAAGGTGACTTGTAGGAGTGACAAAGGTGCTAAGTTGATTCCACCTGTTGTAGGAGAACTGCTGAAGCCAAAGTAATATCTAGAAAGTTTACCTGGAGTTGAATTTCACCTGTGAACTTCTACCTCTCGTTGCTGGTTGTTGGCGAGTAAAGTTATGTGCTACAGGTCATATGAATGTTCTGCCCGAAAGGTGTAAAATAAGTATGAAATTTGTTAGTTATCAGAGATGTTCATTGCATGAGAATAAAGTTGCAAGCTGAAATACATGTACATGTACAACATATCTTTTACAATCCCCTATGACAAGAAATAGACATTACCAGTACCTAAATTTTAACTTCGTGTGAAACATCCCTTAACTCCCTGAATAATTTTGGTTTGGTCACACAAGCCTATTGTATTATTTTGGTTATCTGATCGACAGACATTATTGAATTCTTGTGCCGAGAGTGATGGATTAAAATTTGCAATACGAAGATTCGTTGCAGATCATCACATTCACCAAACATCAAATTTCCTAGATAATGCAGCATGGATCCTGCGGGAGTTTATACAATATTTCTGTTCTATGCAAGTGATCCAAGAAATTGATGAGAAATATTGAAAAATCATGAAGAATTTCCCAAGTTTCAGCTTATTTCATTTTGTGTAATAAACTCCGGAAAAGAGGTATTTTCTGGTTTATAATACCATGTGGGTATGAATGGAAATAGGAACACTGATATCTGAAATGGCAATGCAGTGCATTTTCTCGTCACTCTTCACAGTGATAGAGTAGGTGCCATCGCTTGGTCTAGTGTCAAAATTACTCATATTTTGGGCTCAACCACATAGTCTGTGCAGCGAGATATCATTTTCAAGTACCGGTACACCTCCATGAACCCTACACCCCGCAAATCAGAAATTTTTATGTAAGAAGTTTATATCTGAAACTTTGATTAAAATTTGATTACATTGCTTTAGGGAGTGGCATCAGGATCGTAACTGGATACCTTCCTCAAGGTTAATCCAGAAGTCATTTCTCAATAGGCTTGTTAAGTGTTCTAGGTTGATTAATGTGGTTTCTCATTCTCACCATGGATATTTGCTCACCTTTTGAATCTGGATGGAAAATTGAATGAGAAATCATGAAATTTCAATCACAAAATTGAATGAAATTAAGGGATTATAGGAAGGTCAGTCATCAAGTTAGATTATGATGTAATAAGTCTTGCATTTCAAGGGTATTACGGCCCCTGATTGGTCATAAAATGAAATTTTGAAAAGATGATCTTGAATTTCAAATTAGGTCTCCTGGTCATGACAAAACAAACCTCTTGCTTCTGCTGAAGTTCTTTCCAGCTTCTAAGCATAACCATTTAACCACTGTGGTCAGAACCTTGTACATTTCGGAAAAATCCTGGTGCCATCTCTGCATAGCATGAAGCAGAAGTCCTATGAATGCACCAACACTGATGTTGCTTGACTCTACTTTGAATCCCACACTGAAGAATGAACACAATTCAAACTAACATAAGTTCATTTGAAAATGTTCTGCGGTAGATAAAAGGATATTGGAGTTGATGAATCATTGCATATTGGTAAGAAATTTCAATGTCTGATTCTAAAGAAGTCACTGATCATTTGTTTACCCTCATTCTAGCCTGAAGGTCCAAAGGTAACAGTAGCTTCAACCTATGAAGAGGACACCACCGCCCCTTCAGCAGTTTTGTCTCCGGTTGCATTTGAGGTGTACAGTCTGTTAATTTCATGTGCTGCTATCATTTGATCCTATGGAATATTAAAGGGGATATTAGATAAGTTGATGTTTAAGTGTTGGTAGCTGGAGATGCGTCTTGCCTGTGAGGTGATACATACGTTGGAACAAGATTTTGAGAGTGCATGAAGTAGTGTAGGTGTGCTCCAGCCAACTTGTACATTTGTATTTGACATTTTGGCCCAAAGAGAAAGCAAGCACAAAAATCGACACACAATATGATGATAAATATAAAGTCAATTTCCAGATATTTGCAAATTTTTGACCCCAACCGGGGTCTTCTTCAGGCTTCTTGTAAAGTTCCAGCCTGAAGAAGACCCCGGTTGGGGTCGAAAATTTGCAAATATCTGGAAATTGACTTTATATTTATCATGACATTTTGGCCCACTATCCAAAACTATGCAGTTGTCTCTCCAAGATGATTAAAATTGTTCTTTCAATAATTGATATTCAGAGTACTTTGGTGATATGCCATCAATTTCTAGGAAACTTCGGACTTTGTTCGACAGGAGAGTATGTGGTCATGTTTGTCTCTTTCTTCATGCAGTTGTCCTGACCAAGGGGGTCATTAACAACACCATGCTTTCACACCCACATCCTTATTTACACCTCTCAGTACACCTGGGGTTCAGGACCGGTAGTCACTTCTTTCCGGTTAGTGTTACAGTAGATGGGCATTACCAGAGGAACCTAGATATTATTTTTCAGCAGTTATGCAGTCCTGTACAAAGAAAGTGTCCACCACTTTCAGCTCAAAGAACATTTGCATTTTAAACTTCAAATTTGTGTAAAATAGAGGAAACTGGTTCATTCATTGAGTTTTGGCTGTAAATTGTCCAAAGATAAGATATAATACAATTAGGTTGACAGGCTTTCTGGGGCTCAGAACATTTACCTCATTTGCATGTAAATATTTTATGAATTAAATTAAATTGTACCGTAATTAGTGGTCCATTTCTGTCAATTTCTAGCCAAATTTATCACATTTTCTCAAATTCTAGGAAATTCTGAAACTAGTTGAATGGAAACAACGCAATTCTTGTAATATTAGTGATTGTATCATTGGACCATAATGATAGTAACATAGACAATCACCTTTGAAAAAATGAGGGAGACTGGCAAATGGCAGACGATTCCATGAAAAAAGGCTGTTCTTATGACGTGGTGGTAAAGAGAAAAGGGCATTGTAGCGCTCAGTGTTTCAACTTCCCTTGTCTAGTTCACCAGGTAAATTCCAACATTCACACACTGTCGCAATGAAAGTTTATCAAAGAATCTCTATAATTGTCATTCAGGAAACACAAAAATTTTACCTTGACCATCCCCAGAGTAATTACCGATACCTTATGCAGTATAATGACCTGTCAGATTTTCTTCATTTCATGCAGCAAATCTAAAGAATTATGTCAGAATCGTTGCCTGGACGATGGTCATCTTCCCATATTCCTTTGAACACTTGATTAGATTTGGGCGTGAATGGCATTATTGTCGAAGGTGTGTCACATGATCTGGCCATGGCATGAAGTGCGTTGGAGACCTGGACAGGAAATTGAGAATTGAGATGGGTTTTTCTGGTCAATGAGCACAGGGACATTCTTATTCATGCTCATGCTACGGGCATCGCATATAGGCTATTTCGGGGGTACCGTACAAGACTGCATCCATTTTCCATGAGATTTTTTCAACTCTCACATCCTAACCTGCATTACTGACTTGTGTTAAAATCAACTGTAGTTGCACTTGCAAACGTCATAGCAATATGGTATTACGTCAGACTTGTTTACAAGATTAGTTCCTGTGTCCAAGACAGCTCACTTCCCCTGCTCCTGTTTTGGGGGTGTGGTAGTTTTTTTTAAAAACCTTGGAGATTGTGAGCTGCATATTTTCACAGTAATTAAATGAGTCCTTTGTTTAGAAAAAGGCACGTATGTTATTTGTACGTGCAGTTTTCTTCAAATGTTACACAAATGCAGTTGGGGGATTGACATATCCTTGACATCAAATTAAAAATCATGACAAACGTGCCTCATGCATTGATTCAGAGTCTAAAACATCCATGCCTAAAACATTGTGCATGACTTCTGTCATGGAGCACCCAATTACTAAACTTGAGGACCAATGGTTGAGCCATACCCGCAGAGGAATTTTAACGCTCATTACCTTACCGGCATGTGCCTTGGAGCTGGCATCAAATTTGTGCTAAGTGGCTAACTTGGTGATGTTTATTGGCTTAGCAGGGAAACGGGGAGTGTTCCAGAGAGCAACGTCTTTCAGTTTTATTGGCTTAGTAAGCATTGACGAGAACAGCATGAATGAAAATTTTCACAATATTTACAAAAATTGAAAAATTGTCGATGAATGGATGAATCTCTAGGCTTGTTGATGGATTATTTTATGGTTGTTTATTTCTTCTTTATTAGATTTACCAAGTTTGACTTAAGTTAAAAAGGGTGTAGCTACCGGTCTGAAAAACATTAAGGGTTGGTTTGGCCTGAATAGGAAAAATTAAAGGATGTGTACATGGTTTTCCATTCAATCACTTCACTATGACATCATGACGCCGCTATGGCCTGGCATTAGTAAAATATCTCGTGGAACAGCAACAAACACCAAGACAGTTTGAGTTTGATATACAGTGCAGTATATTTACAAGGAGAACATCGGGTTTGCACATGGATAAATTTCGTTTACAAAATCCTCTGTCGCACTCTCCTGAACAGGATCACCACAGCTCACAGGTTTTTCATGTATAAGAAGAAGCAAATCCTTGCTTGAGACCACAAAACTGCCCATGTGGTAGCCTGTGATACAGTTATCATAAAGCACATAGCCAAATTCTGGAGCAGCCCAAAACCACACGGACACCCAAATCCAAATAGTGTGTCCCGTGGGGCACTTTCTACATGCATCTGACCGCCAGTACGTCTTTTCTGTCTTCTGCAAGCTTATTCTGTAAACCTGATTTGTCCCTGTCCACCAACTTCTGAGGCCCCAGCATTGACACAAGACTCAAAAGGCCATGTCACTGTCCACTTATACTTCTGAGGCCCCAGCATTGATACAAGACTCACAAGGCCATGTCACTGTCCCTTACTTCTGAGGCCTCAGCATTGACACAAGACTCACAAGGCCATGTCACTGTCCCCTTACTTCTGANCTTATACTTCTGAGGCCCCAGCATTGACACAAGACTCACAAGGCCATGTCACTGTCCCCTTACTTCTGAGGCCCCAGCATTGACACAAGACTCACAATGGCCGTGTCGCTGTCCACCAACTTCTGAGACCCCAGCATTGACACTAGACTCGCAAAAGGCCATGTCGCCGTCCACTTTCTTCTGAGGTCTCAGCATTGCCCCATTGTATTTTTCTCACTGCTAAAACCAAAGATATTGATGAGCGAATAATTAGAATGACTGACAAGATTCTCCTTATCCTCGACAAATGTCAACTCTGCTCATCCATATTGTCTCTGTCATTGTTCATTAAGATCAAAGGTTTGCATGCGTTAATTGCTCATAGCATTGAGAGCTTGATTCTGCCATTTATTGATGATAATGTCCCAGGACATCAAACCATTAAACAAACTCTTGATATTAAAGGAAGAATGTTGTCTATGGGTAACTATCTGTCAGTTCTGAATGTATCCATGATATTCATTGTAAGACACTGATTTTTCATACAGCAATCGTCTTAACGTCTTTATGCACTATTGTACGGCTACTTCGCTGGTCAGATTCCTTCCACGTGAAAGTTGCAGTGATTTATCATCATGTGCCCCACACCTTCGCTACAGAACTGAATCATAATTGGTGTTGTATTTGCTCAACAAGATTTACTGACAATAATGAAGGAGAAATGAAGAGTTTTATTTTGATTTAATTCTGTTCAGGTCACTGCGATGATGACAGTTTGTGATTTTATTGTCGGGTCAACAATGGACATTGCTACCAGGAATGATGTTATCATTCTTCATCTGGTTTGTGTGACTTGAAGTATGAGGAATTTTGGCTATAAGGTCAACGGACGATTCTTGTAGACTGCACCGATGTTTCTGTAGAGTGCATGAGGTGATCAAATGGCTGAATTATTGAAGAGCCAATCAGTCTGCCTATTATATTGGAAATGTAGATACAAAAGTGAATGTGTATGTATATCTGATTAGATTAACTCCGACCGACACCCGGTAGATCCAAGAGAGAGTTTCGCCAGAATAATGACGACTGAGTTAACAATAAAACAGTACGGTACACAAAAGAATAATGTTATTGATAATATGGGCCATTAACGACTGTTAAGAGAGCATCATCTGCTGTAACCAGCAGTGATGCTTCTTTTCACAGAAATGGCCACGTTTAGAAAAACTCCAGCAGTGAGTTGAAAATCTTTCAGGACTCCATTGCTAGGACCATTGGTCATAAAATGGCAGTTTACACCTTGCAAGGAGTTGGATGATTTTTGCTTGTTCCGTTGGTTTTGTTCATATTATCATGAGAGTCCTGTAGTGGCTGTTCTGAAATATTTGGCCACTTAACTTTTTGGATGAGTAAATGTATCAGTTCATAAATGGGAGAGTGCTAGTTGGTGTAATCTTGGTCAAATCAAAGTTTGTTTCTGATAACCCTCGCACTGGAAACACAACTTGCATCCCTGAGTACCTTGGCCTTGGTAATAGCTCCTGTGCTTTGGTCCTTATTGATTAACCAAGTGGTTAAACTCTAGGGGCCGTAAGCATAAAGGTGGAATTGGCTTATTCCAGGTATAACTTAATGTTAATGTTACGCTATACCTGGAATAAGCTTATTCCACATTTATGCATTCGGCCCTAGATGTAGAGAGATGTCTCAAGTGTTCACTCTTGTAATTAAAGTAGGATAAAATGCATATGCAGGATTACTGTTGAAAAAGCCACCAATGGAGTGCAGAAGCCCTATCATGATTATTATCAGCTCCGCAATAAATTTCTCAACGTAAATTTATCATAAGGATGAGAATGATTGTTTTCATGAAATAAATAATTCAAATCGTGCCATAAATCTGGACAGGAATTCCTCAAGGGCTCGTATGATGTCAAAATGGTGGCAATGATGGGCCTTATGGCTCCAGTATTGGAGTCACTCATTGGAAGGCAAAGATTTGGTGAGGAAGTGCATTCCACAGTGTAATCTGGTATACAATGTGTAGAAACCATGGAATTTTTGGAACATTCTCAATATGATTTGCAGAGTATAACCAATAATGCGACGTTCTGTTAGAACTCTCGAAGCACTTGACATTGTTATCACAGGCTCTCTAGCTAACTTTCTGAGGAACTTGAGGAGCTGGTCTTTCAGCGCATCACTTGAGCCTTTCAGACCAGTTGAAAGTATTGAACCTGCTGTTTCTTGGTCTTGAGTCTGACGCTCTTACCATTGCAGTCCATTACTCTCCCCAAACATACTACAATAGAAGCTAATGGGTTAATATCGTTGATGGGTTGGGCATCACCTTCTATCTGCAAGGTTTGCAGCAGAAAAGCAGCTAATGGAGTTACCAATCTTAGGGAATACTTGCAATGTTGATGACAAAAGATTGAAAGATGGGGCTTGGAATCCAGACCCAGGCTGCCTTGCAGACCATTAACCCAAGTGACCCCTCTTGCACCCGTGCTTCATTGCATTATTGGCATTCATCCATATGTACCAATTCTTCTGGGATGTTTTACCATATATTACAATTTGTGAGTCAAATTGTCCATCAAAATATTCCGAGAAATATCCATACTGTGTCACTGACCATTGATGCATTTTACTACATGTCAGTGAGCACGATTAAATCTGCTCACTCGAAGCGAAATGCTTGGTAAATCGACAACATTCCTTTTTAAATCGCCAGGAAACTGCGTAATTTTCCCAATCTATCTCTCATGGGGAAATCTCCATTAGGCAAGGACATAACATCATGAATGACACAGTGGTTCTTTATCGTGGCTGAAGCTGCAGAAGATTCAGAAAAATATTACCATCGCATTTGCATTTATGAGACTTGTGAAAAAGTGAAGAGAAAAAATTCGATGAAATTTTGCCATGCGCGTTTGCAAAAATCCTACTGCATCATGCTCGTCAGGATTTGCACCAACTGTAAAAAAATCTTGGACATTTTTTTGTGTGTGCTGTCAATGTTAAATCCAATCCAGTCATGCCGATGGCTACACAAGATCATGGAGTGTTCTTTCCTGTCAGCTTGAAGCGTGGATGTTGACTAAAATGACCAAGATATGCAGAAGATACGTTTCTCAAACTTCACAACGTGAATGATGATCTGATTTTTCTGGTTTCATACCAAACTGCATTCATTCTGTCATCCAAAAGTGTTAATTACTAGGAAATTTCTGGACATAGCATTTCCAGGAAGGGACTGAAAAAAGATGACTTTCAGATGTGGTCTTCCAGAGTGATGAAATGGGAATATTGCCTGTTATGATAAGGGGGGGGGCATATAATGGGTTATGTCATATAAACTTGAGGAACCTTTCTGCCAGGCACATGCATAATTGTTTTAAAAGTATAAGCTTACATCTACTTTTATTCCCTGAAACTAAAGCTTTTCAAACATTCATAAGAGTTGGGTGTCCCTTACTGAAAGGTTATAGGTAAAACATAATGATACAGCCTAAAATGTGTGCACTTGAATTGATTTCCATTAGAAAACTAAGTCAAATTATGTTTGACATCTAAGGGAAGGTAATCCACTTTCCTTCTTGATGCAAAGAGGATTACCTCAGTGGAAGAAGTTGGTAACCTGCTGGTAAGAAAGTACACAGCTTGTATCACACCTAGAAAGTGTGCAGATGTGCCAGAAACTCAAGGTTGTAAATTTCTTCTTATTTTATTAAAAAAACTTAGGCTTTGGTGGGTAGATAGACAACTGGATAAAGCTAGAACCAGGGGCTGTTGGGCATGATGTCTGAGTCGGCGTTTCAGCACCTACACTACATCTGGCAGTGGCCTTAAATAATGGAGATGGGGTAAATTTAGATGACAATTTCAGTGCATATTTGCAAAAAAGGAAAGTTAATACTGTAGTAGATGATGTACAATGCATCTTACGACGTGGTGATGAAGTGTGGTTATGACATTGTACACTGCATGATTATTCTTGAGTTTACAAAGGGATCAGCATGTCATGAAAACCACCTCAATCAGTTCTCTGGGCCAGAATCGGATCACAACAGTGATAATATACCAATGGAGGATTTATACACTCCACCACGCCATTCTTTCTTGATTTATTGGCCTTTAATCATCTAATTTGTCTGGACATATGATTCATATTGACTCTCTGTTGAGATTCAGAATCTGTGATTTTCTGCAGGGCATGGCAGTGTGCTGCTGTTTAGGCTCAGAAATTATCATAAAAGTATCTTCTTGAGGGTAAGATTGAAGAATTTCATTAAAAGTGATATTGGAGTCTCTAATTTTGGTTTGAAATCTCTTGAGACTTGGAAATCTCGTGTTGGTTTTTATGAAGGAAACTGACATGATCTTGAAGTTGTTTGGCAGTCAAGATTCCTCAGTATGGGATGCTAATCAGGGAACTCTTCTCTGACTCAATGTCTGCATGGTGCCTGATGAAGTGCATAAATTGGTGTGCCTGATGAAGTGCATAAATTGGTGTGGGATAGGTACAAGGTTTTTCCATATTGGAGAAGAATTGGTGTGGGTACGGAATGAAAAAAACTTTGTGGAACTGTGTCACATATTGTAAATCATGAATTTAGTTTCTTGGGGTTGCTATACCCAATATCAACAATGAAACCTGCCCATTTGGCCTCTGTCAAGTGTCTTTTATCAATACAGTGATGTGTATCCTGTGCCGTGGCTCAAAGTTGCCCCCTGTAATGGCAACGTACACAACTTGAGGATATTCTCAGTTATGGATATATTTGCTTACGAGGGTTGGCAAACACTGATGCCTGTCTAATGTCCTGTTGGCTGCAGGTGAGGGTGCCATAATATCCTGCACTTCATACTATCTCAACAATAACTAGTTGTCAATGCTGTTCTCTATGAAAATGGCATGCAGAAAGTGACAGATGAGGAATATAAGTCAAGAAAAGGAACATTTCTTGGGTTCTTTCATTACAACCTAAGAAAAGAGCTTTTTGTTTGTTATTTGTTTTGCTGTATCATTTTTAAGAACCTTGTGCTCTCAGTTTTACTTGCTAGTACAGCAGGCACGATTGTTTTCCCAGGTCACTATCAGGTTTACTTGGTGTGCAGAGTTCAACTGAAAAATGTTCAGTGACAGTAAGGCACCACTGCTTCCCATTAACAAACACTGATGTCCCCTCCCCCATGCTAGAGATCCCAGCACAAGAAAGAGTTGGTGCTGGTAATTCTTGGTCAGAAACAATAAAATGAAGGGAGCTATGCCTTGGCAAACTGGATCACTTTTGTCCCTTGACTGCAGCCTGTATGAGATGGTCCCTTCCTAGAGTGCTTTGCAAGCAGCAAATGACAAAACCCAATGTTATGCCATGCATTGGCAAATAGCTTTGCTGATTTTCATCTAAATTGGCTGCATATGTTTTATTGTTTAATAGATGCGCTGTGCATATTCTGTTTGATGATGATGACCTTTGATTCTATCTTGTCAGGACATCATCTACATGGACAGGATGTCCACAGTATTAAGCAGCTGATTCATGCAGTGATGGATGCTCGTTGGGAACTGCACAGTTTCCAGTAATGCTGCTCCGGCACCACAAACTTCAGATTCATAGCAGTTAGACCTGATGCTGTTGGCTCTTCCTTATTGTCCCCCAACATATGCACTATATCAACTGAAAGATTTATTTTTCTTCCTTATACCCCAAAGCAATGTTGTATAGAATTTTCCAACACTTATCAGAAGTGGTCATTGAAGTTGGTAGAAGAGGTGCTCAAGACGTAGAGGTGTTATGCCTCAAAAGTGCCTCCTCTACCTCAATGTAGCCTAGGTATGTTGATGCTAATGTAGAAACATGTTTAGGAAATTTCAACCAGTAAAAAATGATATTGCCAACTCCATCAGAACATCAGGTCAGCATTTAAGACTTAGTGCCTCCAAATCCAAATGGACCAAACCCCATGGGATCACCACTGTGGCAGTTGTAATAAGCTAAAAGTCCCAGTGGATCACAAAAATGCTTCTTATGAATAAGGAATAAAACTTGATTGATCTCTAGGTGAGATTCTGCTCAGTGTTTCCCCTTCTGTTGCCTCTGCAATGACATGTGAAAAGATCTTCAAAATTATATTGTGATTCTCTTGAGGAAAGTATCTCGTCATATAACAGAGGGCTCTGAATATGTTGTTTAAAGAATTCCTTCATCACCAATGTCATCCGGTTACATCTAACACTGATTTTATATAATATGTATATTGCTTTTCACTCTTTAATTAGCATTTCTGAGAATCAGTTTGTTTTCCTTCTTGGGATGAAATTGAGCCTCTTCTGCCTACCAATGTGATGAGAGGAAGAAAACATTTGTGGCAGCGGTGTGATGTAGAACAGAATAAAATGAATGGTACATTTACAAAAGTGCTGGATGGATGTTCTTCACTGTCAGACTGATATAGGAGTGGAAAAGCCATGTTCTCAATGTGGTTGGTCTTGGACTGAGTGAAAAGTTCTGCAGCTTCAGTGTTGTTGTGCAGTTTCCAAATGGTAGGACCAGCATTTGAGGAACAGGGATCACCATGCATTGTGAAGATGGAAGATGCAGAGGAAGATGACCTGGTGGAGTGCACAGTCCTTTCAAGGTAGCTTGGTGTAAAATGACAGCAATGGGCCGTATCAAGTTTTGATGAGCAAATAGCTTTATCTTTTATTGGGCATTATACTTTTTCTGTCCGATGACCTGGTGAGAATTCTCTGAGACATCCTCCCTGAGAGTATAGTGCATCTTTCCATGACTGCAGTGATCTTCCTCAAAATGATGAGCCAGAAAGTGATGAACCCTAAAATCCCATATCAGCACTTTCACACATCACGCTCACCCTCAGGCACCATTAAACCAGAAACATGATCGATGTCCTCATAACATCTAAGTTATGTCGAAGCAGGAAGTTTATCAAACCAAACACACCACAATGACAAATGTCTCAACCAATGCAATGCCTCTATTCGGAGGTCAGTTCATCTTCAGTTGGTGAAAACCTGCACGCACGAGTGTGTAGAAAATGTGCATGAATTTCCAGAAAAGTTGGATGGTATCACTTTGAGCATATATGATAGCAGGATTAGATGACGATCTCCAAAATTAACTGGATCTTGTGACAGTGCGATGCTATCAATTTGCCATTGCTTTCTGTGGGTAGGGATATCATCCACAGCTTGTAATTGGTCTTATTTGGGACTATGTAACACTCCCTGAAGTAATTCTTGCACTGCCCCTCAGGGAGGTTTCAGAAACCAGATAAGCCCATCACGCTCTGCATGCGATTTGTCCATTTGTCAAATTTGAGATAAAAGATTGGTTTTATGTCATCTTTGGTTTGAATTTTCACTCGAGATATTCTATGATAAAGAATCTGATCTTGGTTATGGTAAAATAACATAGTTCAAATCCAGCCGAGTGGAGGAGCGTGGAGTATTTGCTGAAGTACTTTTAAATCTTGTTACGGTGAGTTTGTAGGATTTGTCCAGTCATTGAATGAATGAATACTGTTTGGAGACACTGATGACGCTGCACATTTTGTATTTTGGACCTTACTTCTTATACTTTGGGCCTCTTTCTGCATTTTGGAAGGTGATCTGACTCCTCTATGCAAAATACTGGCTCTTGGTTTCATTCACAAAATATTTCTGCTTTTAATCAAACATTGAACAACTTGGACGGCTTCTAATGAAATTCTTTATAAAGACGAAAAAGGAAGGTGATATGGTTCATCATACTTGAGATCAGAACAATCCAAGACTTTGTTCTACTTATTAGCTAATTGCTTGGAATGATATTAATCAACAACCCTTTCAAAATGGGATCAGTTTTCATCAGTTTGTTTTGAAATTCGACTAATTGCAGTAGAATGATGTTGGAATTAACCCTCTGTGTTTTGAGGACCAGCATTATGCTTTTACATGAGAAAAGAACAAGTATGCCACAGACTATGACAGGCTTCTTCTGTTCACCAATACACATGACACATCTTTGGCATACCAGCTGCAGTATATTCCTTGCCATCAATGGCCTAATGTCTATTGGGGTAGTGTCTTGGGCTTTTCTCATCACCCATGTTGATGGCCGTCAAACAGCATGGTTTTACTTTTCTTGTACAATGTCACACACCACAACCACATCTACTAAAATAGCCAATCACACAAATTTATTGCTATTACATTCTATCTGATTACACTAATTTCCCTCTAAGTCCTTGCAAATTGTGTTCGGACCTCTCATGGGCATAGCCATGATATTGGGCCAAATCAATAGGGGTTGGCAGTTTTATTTCCTTGGGTGGATTAATTATGTCATAACTGGATGCTGATGTAGGGTTTATCATTGCATATCATATGAGATTAATGGCTGCGTTCAATGGGAGAGCGTGAGGGTCTGAAAGCAAATGTGTCCATTTGTGTCCCACGCATCTTGATCTGGTGGTGTTTATTCCTTTAAATGGGTAGTCAATGATACAGATTTATGTGGCGGATACACATTGAGGGATTATGACACATTGACGATTATCGATAATTATGAATACAGTTTGTTTGGGTGTGTATTGGATAGGTCCTTGGTTGTCCTACATCATCCATCCTCCCACTACAGGGCTTTGGTCTCACTCCTCTTCATACACTTTGTGAGAGTGTATGAAGAGGAGCGAGACCAAAGCTCTGCAGTGGGAGGATGTAGACCTACATCATCAGGGTGGAGTGTCTCATGTGAGCACTATATTGGCTGATATTTATAAAAATTAGCAAATGCTTCTACTTCAAGTTTTGTAATACATTTACATCGGACATTGCTGTGCAAATCTTTAGTAAAAGCACTTGCTAACTTTTATGAATACCAGCCACTCTCAAAGGAGTCTTGATTGTGTCAAATTGTCCATTTGAAGTTGGGTGACAACACCAGGGGTTTTCTCAACACACCTTGACGGACCCAAATTTATTACCTTTGTGGTACATGTACATGTAGTTGTGAAGGAGCCAGAGGACAGCATCGAACGTGTTGTCATCTCTTACGAAATAATACCCATCTAGGGTTCAATGCTAGTTAAGAGACTGACACCACTCTCTTGGACGAGTTGTAAGATCATTACACCAATGTACTGGACATGGGAGAAAAAATCGACTTGACTCCTATAAAGTAATGGGATTAGACTAAGTGGCCTGAGCCATGAACCTTTCTTGGATTAGACGTGATGGACATTGGACAACACCGTCAAGCCATGTGCAAGATAAACAAGGACTCTACTGCTTTAGTTCCTCACTAAAGTCACATGTTACAGTACGTGTTGACAAACCACTTGATTTTAAAGTATGAAGGATGATATTCCCTCAGTACTACTAGTTTTTCAAGGCTTCACAGAGACCAAGGCCAAAATTGCATACTATTATAATCCTTGGAGCCAACGGCACTTTTTGCACCTCAGAGCCATGTGGTCTGGAAATTTGTAGAAATTGCCTTGCTTACAGCATGCAGAATTAGATCAAGGTAACAATGTTAATGGCGTTACTGGTCACACAGGCAGGGTATTCCACCAGGAGTTCGAAAATTCAAATCACGTCATTGCCAACTGACCACAAAAAATCTACAGGAAATGAAAATTGATATTCAATAATCTGCATATTGTCTGTTCCTTAGAATGCTGTTCATGCTCACGTTGGGTGTGATGTATTTTATACAAAGCTCAGGCAGTGATTTTGAGGCTCACATTATAAGCTTGGAGGCTTCTACCAAAATCAGCCGTGGTGGCCTAAAATACAGTGCAGCAGAAATGATGGCAGAAAGAAGAGTAAATAGGCCTACAGATGAAATTTTGAGATTTTCCTCGCTTTCTCTAGTTTCCCAGCCACATATTCCAGATCAGATTCACCGGCAGAAGAATCTCATCGCGAACTCCTCGGTGACAGTTATCAGTGGCCAAGGCATGGCACTAATTGATTAAGATAGATGTCCAGTTATGGCTAACGATGGCAAAGGTGCTGATGCACGCTTATCAATCCTCAGAAAAACAATTTCTCTAATTTCGATGATGTCTTCATTGATTTTTTCATGGTCGATAAGCGCTCATTTCCTTTGGTCTGTTAAACATGATGAGATGCGATGAAAATAGGAAGGTCAAGATGAATGGTATTTAATTGGTGTCTTGTTTTTAATGTCATCGTTTCTTTCCCTTATCTTCGAGATGGCAAATTAGCCCAAGTTTAACCAGAAGTTATTGATTTGTGAGTAGCATATCTGCCTCTCCTTAGGTTGACTCACTAAGGAGCCATAAACCAACGATCTTTGGTTGCAACTTGTTATTGTGAGGTGCAGCTGCTGATGCAACTATATCTGGATGTTGTTGATTTCTTGATTGTTTGGTCGCAAGTCGAGAGAGACCATCTCAAGCTGTTTTCCTCGCGTGGATGGGGTCTTTTACTTGCTTTAGTAAGGGCACAAGGTAGGCCTACAAGGCACCACAGCTTACTGTCCAAGGCTTGGACTTGGAAGAGCCGAAATCCCATATATGACCCAGGCTTGATTCGAACCTGGGACCTGCTGCTTGCTCAGCGGATGTGATAGCCTATCTTTGAGTGGCGAACAACTATACACAAGGCTATCTTTGAGTGGCGAACAACTATACACAAGGCCATCTTCAAGTTTGATGTTCATCTACAGTACAGCAATCTTATAATGATGTGGAATGGAATCACTTTTCTTAGCACATGATTCTCACTCTGTGCATATCTCAATGAATATTCATGTTTTCATCACTGATTGTGGAGCTAATTTGCATATACGCACATTAAAGCAAAATGCCTTTGGCGCAATGGCTTATATTACATTGAAGTTCCTCAGCTAGAGCAACATAACTCAGCTGTTAACCCATCCATTCAGTATCCTGAAGGTGAAGTAAATTTTTGAAGTAGGTGGTAGTAAAGTTTGTCCTGCCTTGTGATGATTTATATAGCTTGGGGCGTGATGGGCACAAAATTAGGACGTCACAGATACTAGGTATTCACGATGAGTAAAACCACCACCACAAACCCTCCCACTGGATTGTCTACAGGGTAATAAATCAGGGTTTTAGTGGTAGTGAAGTTATGAAATATTCATTAGTAGAACATGGTGCATTCTACACTTCATCTCTGTTGTCTACCTTTCCTCTTTGTTGATTTGTTCCCCTTGGGTTAGCTGCTGCATCTTCCCTTTCTGAACATTACTAGCAGCACTCGCAGCCTCTACAAAGTGTGCCTACCCATCTGAAGACATCAATGATAAAATAATTTTTGCAGAAACCAGGGGCCAATTCCATAAAAGCATTCTAACTTAGAATGATACTAGGCGTTAGCAGGGTTCCAAATGCTTACACTGGAAAAAATATTTTCTTACTTTCTTGGGAGTGAGACAAGAAAATCACAAGAAAAAGTACAGATTTTCTTGTCTCACTCCCAAGAAAGTAAGAAAATAAGAAAATATTTTTTCCAGTGTAGTTGGTTGCTTGTTAGCAACCGTGCTAAGCTAAGAATAGTTTTACGGAAGAGGCTTAGCAAGCAACTAAGAGATAGAATGATTCTAGTGTGGTTTAGCAGCCAACTAGATGTATGGTTTTGTGGAATTGGCCCCTGGCTGTGTTTCCTAAGCATTCCTTAGTCCAATTTCCCCATGGCGCACATGTGCCCTTGGCAATCTTTGTGGATGTCCTCGAGCATTACCATTTGACACTTGCTCCTCTCAATATTCATACCAGGCTCTGTCCAAGATTATTGATGCTGCTATTTGACCAATATGCCACCTCCACTTCATGCCACTTATTAATACTGCCCTGCGCTGGTACCTGGGTGCTGACAGGAATCAGCAATGATCATTGGACATCATTGTCTTATCAAAATTTCATCAGATTTCTGTAAGGGATGGGTGATGTATGGACATGAGGATTATGGGGCGCTTATGAAATTCTGGAGATGATCTGCCAGTTCTGGTTGGACTTGCTGGGAGTGGAAGCTTTGAGAGGCCAGTCTTTTTGCATTGTCATATATTTTGCAGCTGGAACTTCCGAAGATTTTAGCCCCTGTTTACAAGTCTTTTAAAAATCATTGGAATTATAACAGCTGACAAAGGAGGGATCCCACTCAAGAAGGAACTCCTAAAGCGGCCCATATACGTGCAATATTATTGTGCAATATGAGGCTCCAAATGGGCAATATTATTGCCAATCTTTCTTCTACCCATCATGCCAGAAGCACACTATTCCCCTATTTTGGGCCCCATATTGTGCAATAATATTGATCATGTATGGGCGGCTTAAAAAGCATTTTGTTAAGATTTCTTGTTGTCATACAAATATAACTGCTGGTTAAAAAGTATTTGCACTTTGTTGACCTTGCAATCATGGTCAGTCTTAATATATTGGGCAGTAAACCCCTGCAGAGTAAAATGTTTGACCACTCGGACATATTTTCTTGACCTTCCCTTAATATCCTCTCAGTAATCTGTGTTTATTGCCGACATGATTGCATCATTCTCATTTGATTTGTGAAGCAATGCAGTAATAGACAACTTATCTTTATTAGTTGACAATGTACTCGGGATACTGGCATGAAATGGACACTGATTATCACCAATTGCTTGAAATCAACATTAGTACTATCCAAATGTATTTCATCGCCAATTATTGACAATTTACACAATTTGCAATTTCATTGAGTAGTAAAGCACTAGTTGTGTCAATTTCATCAACATAGACCATTTTAATTTCAGTTAAAATGAAATTTCTCTGCTTGCCTGAGGCATGTACAGGAAGATTAACAACCGTGATTTGCATTTTCATTTCACACTTTAACATGGAATTTTCAACCCTCTGATAGGGGTCTAATATGCAGCTTACGTCTTGGCTGAGCAACAATGTTGGATATAAACAGATGAGGCAATCGTCATGTAATGCAGGAGGAAAGTATCCCCTATCTAAAGAGATAATTAGTTCAATTGAGGTTAAAGTGAAGAAGCATCTAATACATTGATACTTAATGATCAAAGGTGTGGTCAAATGTTGTTAGTTGCCCTTCTAACCACCCACTTTTAATGACAGTGAAAGACAAAACACTAGTTCCTGTCACCTAAGGACACATGTCTGTATTCTGCCAAATGAAACTGCATAACCTGCTCTTTAGAAAGAATGCACAACTGGAGCAAAATATGACACTTCCTAGAAATGATGATGTCTTGAAGACTGTAACCATGGGACAGTTTATATGATCAAGATAGCTACCTTCCTTCCGATATACCTTAGGGACTTAATAATCCTCTTTGATTTTTTATTACACACCTCAAGATGAGTCATTCGCTAGGGTCCGGGGCTGTGATTCCCGCTGTCAGCATGCGTTAACCATTGTGACTACACCTAACCATTGTATTGTTTGCCTTGATCGATAGAGATGCATTACGGACCAGTTTGTATTGTAAACTCATAATTGAAGGTTGAGCTGTCACATTGGAGTAGTTGAAATATCCATGTCTATCACCATTCTGGTTGCGGGTTTGATTCTCAGTTGGATACATCCATC
>NMRB01000170.1:135357-155925 GCA_002633025.1 Notospermus geniculatus
TCAAATTTTTGAAGAGACATTTCTGTCCCTTTGATTTTTGGTGCTTAATTAACTCTACTGATTTTATATTTCCAGGTGGTTTGCACAATATTTCGACATAGGCGACATTCAAGAACCATTCAGAATCTTCTTCATGTTCACCCGAGAAGGTGACAGAGGATCGATTGGATTGGATGACATTGAAATACACTGTCGAGGAAAAGACAAAATCAAAGGTAGGAAATGCATCTAAAAGGATGAAACATCTCTCATGATCAAGGAAATAAATTCATGTTGGTAGCCCTAGGCCTTGTTCCATCAATGCCAACAAGTAGGCCTGCACTGCTTTAAAGTAATATTGACTGATATCCAAGTCAAACCTGTGATGGCTGAAAATGATGAAGCAATAGTTCCTTTTTATAAGACTGAAAATTTAAGAAGATGGACCCACAGATCTGTTCTATTGTAAATGCTGTTCAGATTATGAATGCCAACAGTGGAACAAGAATTATGAGAATGCAGCCAGCAAAAAGTACCTTAATGATATGAATAGAATCTTTAGAAATCTGTTGGAATTGTAGGGGACTTGAAATTGAAGTCGCTTGAAGTGAAACGTTGTCATCCTTTGTCGGCTTTGTTACTGACAAGTTTTCTCCACGAGAACCTGCCTGAATATTGGTCCTAAACATTATCATACTTGGTGCCATCATCACACACCCTTCATGCAGTTTGCAGCATAGATTTTGAATAAATTATACTCTTGTTTATTTCTGCAGCATTGATGCTGCTGCATTTGATACTGGTGCTTTCTCCTAGGAGTAGGAATGTGAACTAGGCCTTTGGATTAAATAACAGAAGGGATGCAACACCCTTCGAGTGTCAAGTGTTCAAGGATGGGGACCTCAGACAAGTGAGGGGTTTTGATCACTGTAGAAATGGAATGAAGTCAAGTCATTGAGATTCTGGCCAGTGGATTTTCTGTCTGCATACTGTTCCAGTATAGCACGCAGTGTGGTGAGAAATTGGGTAGTTTAGTGTGGTATGTGTCGTGATCTCAGTAGCTTTTGCAGTGCCATCTATACACCTACCAGCTGAACTACATGTAGGCCTACATGATGGGGATGACATGGATAAGTGATGCGTGGATTATGTTCTTCGGAGGTGTCTTTCACCTTCATCATCACTCTTCTGTATTGGAATCCACTCTCTTTCTTTTTAGAAACAGCACTCAACGGAGATTGCCCTGAGGTCAGCTTCATTTGTTCGACTTCAGTCTGCAAGAACTTGAACCAAGTGTGTGACTTTGAGGAGGACTGCTTGTATGGAGATGATGAAAAGAATTGTGATAGTAAGATAATTTTCTAGTTGCTGGAATAAAATTTCCCATTAGGAAATTTTAAATTAGCTGCTCATGGGGACTATTGCTAACAATGTTATGATTTGATATACCCTTAGTCCACAAATTAACCTATAGTTAGCAAATATTTGCGGGCCAAAAGATTCAGAAATTAAAGAAACAAAGCCCTAAATTACAATAAGAAAACTTTTGGATGACATCTAAGTGTGCTTGTTTTTTTCAGAACTTGTACCTGCATATGGAAAATGTAATTTTGAAGATGGCCTTTGTGGATGGAAAACCGACATGGATGGGGATTACATTTGGCAGCGAATGAAAGCAGGCAGCAAACCAGATATCAAAGATTCTGCAGGCTCAAGATCAACACACCGTTCACGTTCTTCCAAGTTGGACAACATCGCTCGATTGGTGACTGGGGGAAGGGGACGAGACCGAAGTCAATCACCAGACGGCAAGGACCATACATATAAAAATGCATCAGGTGATCATAGATACATAATTAAATTTATTTTGACTATTCTCTTTAGTGATCGGATTTAAAAATAACCTACCAGAAGTTCGTTCATCATTGATTTGTCCCTTCAACTGGTAACAACATTCTATCGTCACAGAGACAATGTCTTTTTCAAGTGAATGTTACATAACAATGTACTTATTATAAACAATTCATATTTTCTAGGACACTACATAATGATGACTAAGAACCCAAAGAAACATGGCCTTTCCATCAGCAGAACGGCAAATGGATTTCTGGAAAGCCCACTTTTCCCAGCGCCACCTCCTGAGAACTATTGTAACAACACGTCACCCTACTTTCAACTCTGCAAGGTAGTTGACAGTACAATATAAAAAACTAAGAAATCATAATCTTACAACAGTTATAGTTATTACCTCTGTTGTAATCCTAGAAATGTCTTTTGGTAAAGTGGAAATTTTGGATGGGCAGTATTATCACAATAATGTGTTTGCATGTTTGCTTCCTATAGTTGATCCAATTTCTGCACTCTTTTGCAGGTCCGGTTGTTTTACGCTACAAAGTACAAACTGACATCACTCTATATCGAATTCCGTCAACAGAACATGTCAAAGAAGGATGTATTCACAAAAAAAGTCAAACACGGCAGTGCTGATGAGACATATGTGAGACCACACTGGAAACGAGATGTCATAGAGGTACCAGACAAAATCACACAACCGTAAGTTTCAGTCTTCTACTGTTTAACAGTTGCATTAATCTGCCCTGATGACTTACTTGGGCTGTTTGGAGTGGCAGTAGAAATACCTCCGATGTAACTTGGTTGAGTATTCTGGTTCATGTTCTTCTCTTTTCTTTCAGGTATCGGATTAGTCTTCGTGGATTTTATTTCAGTTATGGCAATCTAGTTGTGGATGATATATCTTTGACACCAGAATGCTTTGGAAAAGGTGAGCATATTATCAGAATACTTTGTACTGTGGATGCCCTTTAGCTAAAAATACTATCCAAAGCTCCAGTGCACCTACAGGTCAGGGTGGCCTTAATGCTATGTTCACACTAGAGCGCGGTCCGTTACGAACGTCACGATTGGCAATTCGTAACTGATCGTGGAATATTTGTTTACTTCTCTGAAGTTTCACGTTTGGATAAGAGGTGATGCGAGTCGATACGTTCTGATGCGCTTGGATGCGACATGGTCGCGATTGGTCAATTTCAGGTGGCACGAATGGCGCCACGATTGAAATCGTGGTCTTATTCGTGGAGTAATCGTGGTGATCCTATCAGATCGTATCAGATCTTATCACATCTTGAGGGCAATCGTGACGGCAATCGTGACAATCTCGTTGATCGTGGGAAATTTTTGAACCGTTCAAAACGTTTATACGATCAATACGATTGCCACGACTGACCTCAAGATCTGAAAAGATCTGATAAGATCTCATAAGATCTGATAGGATCGCCACGATTAGCCTACTCCACGATTAAGATCACGATTTCAATCGTGGCGTGAATCGTGATAGTGTGAACACAGCAAAAAACTGAATCATGAATTTGGTTCAAGACTGCCTCCAAGTATCACGTAGTGAGAAGGGAAGATGCAATACACGGCGCATCTCAACAGAGCGTGGCGTTAATTCGTCTAGTCCACGATTGATCCCGATCACCACGATTCGTAAGCACGATATAGATGCGATCTCTCGCGCTTTGGTAGGATTTAATGCGATCTGATGCGATGATCACGATTAACAAATTAATCGTGTTGATCGTAGCAAATTTTTAAACCGGCCAAAACTTTCCTACGATCAACACGATTGCCACGACTGACCTCAAGATCCAATACGACCTGATAGGATTGCCACGATTACTCCACGATTAAGACCACGACTTCAATCGTGGCCTGAATCGCGATAGTGTGAACATAGCATAAGTGAAAAGGTTCCTCCTGACGAAGAATTCAATTCTCTTTCAACATACCAGTCGTGGCTTCATCATGATCAGTGGTCAATGCAGCTACCAGTCTGACGTGGTCCCATAAAATAGTTATCTACTTTGTATGTAGATGGAACTACTGCAGCTTGAACTTCTTTGCTGCGAGTGATGAGCCTGGTTCCATTGTCTCCGTCAGATGTCACCATCAAATTGGTATCGACTGGTGGAACATGATACAAGCTGTCCAATGACTATGTGATTTCTTGTCCTTGTGATAGATGGCAGCAAGAAAGGTTTTGTGAGAGGTGCCCAGAGAGAACTAGATCCATTTATCTACATGTGACTACTAGCTGTTGCCTTCAAACCTGTAAAAAACAAAAAGCAAAGAAAATTCCCAGAAATTTGATCCTGTATTAGCCTATCGTTCCCTGGCCATTATTTGTGCCCCCACTTACAGGTGTTTACAAGAACAGAAATTGTATCTTTCAAAGATAGTGTCAAGGACTGAGATGTTTTTCTGTGTGGGTTTGATAATAGAATAATTAAGGTATCACCCATCACTTATTTTTTTGCCAAAAGAGTTAGTACCTGTTTACTGAGAAAGGTCCGAGGAACATAAATACTATCGTAAATACTGTATCGCTTATTTTCTCCTTTCTCCCTTTGTTTCAGGAAAATATGCAGAGATTGATAGCACGGATCTAATTTGTGAGGGACTTGCCCCAAAACCAACTGGTAAGGAATGTTCTACAATTCTCCATGGTCCTGAAGCCATACTGTCTATTAGGCTGCTGCATACTAACATACACACTACTTGATGAATGGCTGCTGCATACTAACATACACACTACTTGATGAATGGCTGCTGCATACTAACATACACACTACTTGATGAATGATTGCACTCTGTCTCTTGATGGATTGTCCCTAGAAAGATACTCATAAACCCTGGAAGTCATATAGGCCTACTGTGTTCTGCCAGTCTGATTGTGTCCTTGGAATAGTAGACAACAATCTAAGAGCATTGTAGATATGACACATGTGAGATTCTCATATTGATAAGAAATTTGTGAAATGTGAAGCAGTACCTGGTAGCCAATCAAGATCAGCTTGAAATGAATCAAAATCTTTATTGGGCATTGGGGGTTAAAAAGGAGTGGAATTCATTCATGGTGATTGACGATCCACCCTCGCCCATCCCTGTTCATGACATCATAGCCATAACTTGCAGGCATATTTTATGATTGCACCAATGCTGCTCTTTGGGATGGGTTCTCTCTTACACTTGAAGGTTAGTTGAGCCAACACCAAAGAAATTCAATATATCAAAAACATAGCAAGCCCTTTGTTTCAAAAAGACTGGAAGAACGAGATGAGTACAATTATGCTTTGCATTTTGTCATTGGGATATAACTGTCTTTCGATGGCATGATATCATGCCGTCGGCACATAATGAGGATTATTTATGCAAATGATGCATGTTAATGTGCAGTGATCAAAGCAGAAAAGTTGTTAGACTTAATACATGGAACGAAAATTCAAATTTGCTTCTATTTGATCATTTTATGATCTATTTTCTCATCAAAAAATGCATATTGTATGATTAGGATTTTGTTCAAGGCTGACTTGTATTTACATGTAGCTAGTTCATTCTGTGGTAATTTGATCCACAGAAAGCTGAGTCTGCTGAGAGTTACCCGTCTTGGTTGTTTAGCATTGTAGCTTCTGTGGTATACAGTCCTCCCTCGCTATTACGAACCTCGATTCTACGAACTCCCGGATATTACGAACCCAACGTCTGGCTCCCAAAATTTCATGACATGTATGTAATTTCGCCTGTTCAGTCAGCCGTGTGGCCCAATTCCTGTCCAGGATCAAGCTTGGGTTTGATTAGCGTACAATTCAAACCAAAATATCCAAGCTTGGGTATGATTAATGCATGTTTTAGCGTTTAATCAGGCAAATATTCATTAAAGTTAGTCCTGTATACGAAGTGTACGTGTAAGCCTTAGGCCTACTCGGCATGCTCATCATGCCCCCACGGACGAATCCTCGCTATTATGAACTCCTCCTTAATACGAACCCCGAAGAGTTCGTAATAGCAAGGGAGGACTGTAGTTCTTCAAGTTTTGTGACTGCGGTCATATCTTATGGTGTGCTCTCTGATACAAATCTGTCTGTTTTGTGAGTGTATTACTGGGGTACCAGGCTGGCGGAGATGATGCCTCGGTATCGGGTAGGTGTTGCTTATAGCGCATGGATGTTGATGCCTGTTGGTTCAAGATCTAAGAAGTACCAAAGCCTGTTTGGATATCAGCAAATCCAAGGGTTGGATCTTGGAGGAATTTAATTCCTCCAAGGTTGGATACAGTGCTGTGTGCAAATCCAGAAATTATTATTTCGAGTGTTTCAAAAACCTGTTATTTTGTTAACTACCAAAAATTCATAAGGACCGATGAGTGAAATCTAGAATAAGATGTCACAAGAACACATCAAGTAGCTTTTCAACTGACAAACAGGTTCTCAGTCACCTTTGCAGGAATTCCCACGCATTCCTCCAGTCATAGATGTAGAAAAAGAAAACATCATCATATCATATCATATCCCTGACCCTTTGTTGTCACTTCTTCTCTATCGCCATGGTAATTGGTAAACTAACCGGCACTCCTCGATAATTGACAAACAACAATCCTTATTAAGACCGTGTTCACGATTGACTTACGAAGAGCATCATCGTGGTTTACTCATCAAAAAGAGGCCCCGCATGATCTCGTTTTCCCGCGGGGAGTGAGCAAGACCATATAATTGGATGTGTCACATGACCCATTGTCACATGATTGATTCTGACCATGATGCAATAGATGTAAGACATCTTGCGGTGGTGATTACATGAGGCGATGTTGTAGTCGTCACTTCCAAACAGGCCAGTGTAAAACATTAAGACTTCTGGCGTAACATTTCGTCTACGGGTATCACATAATTGAGATCTGTAATTTGATTCCAAATACAGATTGATTGCAATCGTTGAGCTAAGTGCAATCCCTGCAACCAACTGCATCAAGACACAAGAAATATTGGATCTGCATTACTGAGGGTCGAACCTTGATAGTTCGATGCAATACCACAGAGTGACAGCCCACACTATATGAAGTATTGACCGTTATGCGTGTGATCGGTGAATTGACTGAATGGGCCATGAATGCTTAACCGAGTCAGTCTCCAAATAAATCCTATTTGCTTGGCAATATCTCCATATCCTTGCAGTTATTATATGTCGTCTTATTAGCTTAGGGACAAACCGATTGGGCTGTAGAAAAAGAAGAGGGATTTGACTCCCTGCAGTCAAATTCAATTTCTAGTTATCACTTGCTGACTCCTTCAGTTAGCTTCCATCTCACATCAAATTGACATGGTCATTCTATATCAATACATGCATGATGTACTGCAAATTCATCTCAGTTCAGGTGAAATGGACACTCGAGGTGCACATTGGTAATCAATTTGGTAAATCCTATTTACCTTGTATTCACGCAGCACGTATGCTCAGGACCGAGGTTCCCTGTCTTGTTTTCTTCAGTGAGGATGGCTTTAGCCCTTCTTCAATGACACATCTGATGAGATACCTCTTTTGTCCACTGGTCAAAATCATGAAAGTGGAAACATCTAATTCATTTCATATTATTCAATACTGAACAATCCGTCAAATTGCACTATTCAATTTATGGAGTGAAATTTCATATCAAATTTGTTCCCAGTGAAAAGTTGGAAAATTTCTCATCATTTTCTCTTGATGTGATATTCACGTTGTGAGTTCGTAGATTAAAAAAGGTACCTAAGATTCTACTCTTGAATGGACTCATTGACTGCCTTAGCAATTTACTGTGGACTGAACTCTTTCTCCCATTGCTTGCTCCTGAGATGTTCTGCTTTGTTGTGGATTATTTCTGCAGCATGTTCTTGATGGCCGGTGGAGACTTCATATTGCTCAGTATTTTGTGTGGAGGTAAGGCACTATCAAGGTTTCACCTGGGGCGTTGCCATCACTAAATTGCCATGTTGAATTTCAAGATACAATTTTTAAGGCATCCACCTTCAACCTTCACATCAAATAATTGAGTTCATGAAAACTTAGTAAGTGTAAGAGAAAGATTGTAATTTTGGGAAGTGCTGAGTGCTAATTTACAAAGTATTTTTCTTGATTACCATTGTGTAACTTATATTATCTGAACATGCCAATACCGGTACTCCTCAAAGAAGGTAACAACAATTGAAGTCCGTAATGTACCCTTTGCACCATGTCAGTGTACATTTTTCTTTCCTGGGGGTGTCCCCAATATCTCTTGAGAAAAACACCTCAAAAGGTATCAACTTTTATGTACTCTTTGCAAAAGGTCAAGGAATACTTTTCGTACCTGGAACTGTCCTCAACATCTCAGTGGAAAAATACCTCCAAATGTGTCAGGTCTATTCCGGTAATAATTGCTCGGTATACTTTGCCAGACGTCTTTGACATGTTCATTGAGCAATTACGTTCTGCTTCTCACATGATTGGAAGGTTTTCTTCAGGCGAATAACGTCTGTTACTGTTGAGGGGAAGGCTGTGACATGTCTCCTGCCTGACTTGTTGGAGCAATCATAAACAGCCATGAAGTCTTTGGCATCAGTGGTAAAACTGATTTTCAAAACAGTTCACTGTGCCAGTGAGGTCAGTGACTTTCAACTATTCCTTTAAGACTGGTTTCATACTTGATTCCCGACTATATTGGCCTACTGGACAGGCCCTCTGTCACTTCACCAACATTAAATCACAAAATACAGTATTTATCAAAATCTGTGCTGTCAAATCAGCATTCTCGATCTCAAGTGACATTTTTGAGAGTTTGGCAAATCCATCTGGTATAAAAGCTGTGAATAATTAATCATACAGCAGTGGATTACCCTCCACAGCAGTCAAATGAAATGTTAAATGTCAGCGCAAAACAGGGATTTGTGCTGTTGTGGGGAGTTACATTTCGTCTTAGATGAATTTGAATAGGTAGAATGCCCCAATGCTGTCGACGGGACACATTCCCTCTACCTCCATGGAATAAATAAATCACATTACACAAAATCCAAGTGATCTTGTCATACACTTATGAACTGATATATCACGAAAATGATTTGTGAATTACTATTGACCTCTTCTACCAGTCTAGCTGTAACTCTCCTTCAGATTGGATTAAATGGGATCTTCACAATTGAAGGGTATGGTTATGAATATTCTCAGCTGATTTCACTTTCAGTTAAAACCTGTGAATGAAAATTGACATCGGTGCAGCTAAGAGTGCAGAGATACAATTTTTTCATTGATATTCAGAACATTTTGTCGATATTGTGCTGTTCAGGATTGTACATACATGGACACTTACTTTCAATTCATTATGGCCCGTATGCACCACTGCATCTTAAGCCAAAATTGAGCTTAAGTCTAACTTAAGTTGGAACTAAGCTTGAACTCGGTATGCACCAACTAAAGCTAAGCTTCAAGTCTGGCTTAAACCACATCAGAGAGTGGTTTAACTAACTCAAATGTGCTGCAGCTCAAGTTGGGATAAGCGGAATTTCAGGTTAAGTTAAAGATCAGCTTAGCTGAAGTTGAGATAAAACTTAGCCTGAACTGGTGGTGCATATGGGCCTTTGAGGACATTTTGGTAAATACATTATCAGAACACCTTGGTCGAGTCCTGTGGTTCACTTGCAACTTGTCTTGATCTTCTGACCAGCTTCAAGTTTAATCACTTCTCCTGCACCACATGCAACTTATTCTCACCATGGCCTTCACTGTCTTGAAATCTTCTCAACTCTCAAACCTTTCGCCGCTTCTCTTCTACTGTCGATAAAAAGTAAATACCTACCACATCCTTCTCCCAAGAAATCTGGGGTTGTGATTTCTCCATTTTATTTGCGTATACCTTAAGGTGTCTGTGTACTTTGTAATTTCTGCCGAGGAGAGGTGTGTCTCCCAATCAAACCATTTCATTAACAAGATTGGATTGGGCCATGTGATATATTCGTTGGCCATTATTGAGATGATATGGCGATGAAGTAGGACGTTCTGAGGCGGCACTTCAGGGTTCTGGTTACTTTACAGAAGGTCAAACACCGCCTAGCTTTGATAGTATTAAAATTGGGGTGATAGGAACATCAGTTGTAGCCATCATGTTTAAGGTTATAGTTTCAATTCTTATCAAAACCCATGCAGTGTGGCCCTTCACTTGGATGTAAAGGAATCCTTCGGAATTACATTCAAAATTGCTGAAGAAATAATCATATTTTGTTCGTAATTGGATTCTTCCCTCTTGCATAAACGAAGAAATTTCATCTCTCGTGCCTTGATTTACCCCTTTGACTGTTTCTTCCTTATTAGCAGAGAATGAACTAAGAGAGAGCTACGTAGTTGAGCTCGATAAGAAAACTCTTCATACATGCAGAACACAACACCAGTGTAGTGCTACTGCACACTGTCAACTTACAGCCATGATTCAAACATAATCCCCACACCCAGATAGCACCAAACAGTTTTTACCGTGATTGCTCCTGATCTCACGCTGGGATTTAGCACCCGCTAGATGTTGCTGGGAAGTATCTCTTACTAAATAATTGTCGATAAATCGCTAATTGTGACTTTATCCAGAAAAAGTCGGTGAGATAAGCATCGTTAATGGCCAAAGGTGACATGTAAAAAAATCGTCTTCTTTCCTGGAGCAATTACATCACTATATGATATGTCTTTCAGTCTTGCAGATTTTAAGAAAAAATGATAAGAAGAAGCAATCCAAAACATAGAGTGTTCTCAAAGCATAAAGGTTATTTTGTTATAAAAGAAGCTGCAGTGGTATTGTGAGGTTGGTTTGACTGCCACTCTATCCTTGGGACTAAAAGGAATTTTGGTTTTTGTGTGATTTTTAAATCATCATGCTTGTTGGCCTTGAACTTGATTTAACTTCTCGCCCTCCACTGATAGTCACCCCTGTCATGCCTGTATGTAATAGTAGTCATGCAATAGCTCCATTCTGGGAACAGAGTGTGGCACTATTAAACTATAGCATTGGGAAATCAAATAGCATCACTTGACTCCCTGAAGCTAGTTCAGGTGCAGGATCAGATGGTTACATCTTTTATAGCAAGGTGCAGCATGAAGAGGACAAGCATCAGAGATGCAGATTGAAGTGATCAATCAATTCATTTTGTTTGAGAAAGTGTGAGATGGTGTGGTACGGTGTGGTGGAATGGGAGTGTTAATGTGGTGAACATATACATGTACACTGAGGTTTCTTTCCCCAGATAACAACACAGCAAGTTGAGAACAGGCATCATGTGTGAACATTGAATCATGACACCATTCTGTTGTTGCTGCTTCAACTTCCATCGACTGAGATATGAATGGACCGGTATTGATGCTGGGTACAAGGGGTTAATCTTTGCATAAAGTAAAAGCAATATCAAAATTAGGGGATTATGTAACTCCTTAAACATTCCCTGGAGAGTGTCACATCACAAATCACTCGTCCAATTATTGGGAGACTCCATCATATGGTCAATTCAACTGATTGCTTCAATGTTGGGGAAAAAGTCCTTGATCAGTCATGGCTAATCCATATCACCTCATACACAAGCACCACAACTGTGCTGTCATACAGAGTTTTCTAGTCATAGTAATGGTGAAATAGACTGCAGACTGTTTCATCTTAAGTTGAACCATGACGCCTCTGTGAATTATACAGTGGAGTATGCAATTATCTGGCAGACAAGAAAAATTCTGCTGATCCCTCTCTACAGGGCAACCCAAAAGAAGGTCCTCTGATCAATCGACAATACGATTGCCATGTTACTTGTAAATTTTTCTGGATAACCTTGTTGTAAGCCCATAAATGAATGTTTGAGCATTCACTTAAACCATTGCTCTGTGTATGGGAGTTGGCATCACCACAGATATCGTGGCAAGAACACGTCTTCAGATTAGCCATGTGTGTCACATGGGTAAGACGAGGCGCAGTCAGTGTTAACCCCTTTTCTTCATATTGCTGCTGCAGATCACTTGATTGTGACCAGAATGAGCACTAACTTTTGGTCCATCTCTCTCTATTGATGCTCCTGCTGCATTGCTCCAGCATTGTAGTGTAATCCTACTGCTGTTTCATTGTCCTATTGGTATTGCACTTTTCTTCCCTAATATAATATCAACTTTGTAGTGGTGATATTTCATGTTGAGAGATGGATTCGAATACTAAGAATTCAGGATATATCACTTCTGGCATAATGGTAAGATTAAGAGAAGAGGTTATGATCTATAAGTACCGGTAGTTGTTGCTCATGATGCCATAGATAATGCTTTACTAGCAATTGGTTTCCTATAGAAGGCCACTTGTTTGTTCACCCTTATCATTTGACAGATCTCTCATCATCAGATTCTGAATGGCTTTTATTCGTAAAAGTTAGCAAATGCTTTTACTTGAGATTTGCATAACGAGGTCCAATATAAATGTACTACAAAACTTGAAGTAAAAGCAATTGCTAGCTTTTATGAATATCAGCCATTGTCTCATCACAGTCAACATATTTCATAGGTTCATGTGCTCTTCAGGGAGCAGAAAAATAGCCACGTTAACTTCATGTGTACCCCTTTAGCTAATGAAGCAAAAAAGGATCGCATTTGTCTCAATTAAGCTCAAAAGACATGCAGCAAGGCCAGATCTTTTGTATGGATGCTCACATCCTTGTGATCAAATAAACACACCGGAATGGCAAGATATTGAGAGATAAGAGGTAGATGAGCATGACAAGACAAAATAAGTCGATTCCGAAAATCGCGAGCGGAGTTGGTGACGATTACTAGAAGCATCAACTTTTTCTCCTTGCTTGAAGATTTTTTCAGCTGAGGTTGATGTATAACGCAATGCATCTATGTTGAAGGGACGTACAAAGTATTCAGGCTTCCTGCAATGATAGGATGAAATGAAATTGCTTGGTTTGGGGTGAAAGCAAGGTAACTTGATTGTCATTGGAGTGGACCAAAGGTTTCCATGGCAATGTCATAGCTTACANTGTACATGTGAAGTTGCAGCCCGATCGGACATCTAATATGGCCGCCAGGTGGCATAACCCAAAAATCATCAGTCTTTTCTGGGAATGACTTGACCCAGATTGCTCATAACTGATATGTACCTCCCTCTGTCATTAGACTATTATGTCCAACCCAGTGAGCACATGGTCCATGGACCATTTTTTAAAAAATGTGGTTGTTGTTACATTAGTAAGAACTTACATCAATAACTGGTCTAAAATTGATGTGGAAGAAATATCCTTTTGGAAATACTGGATGTAATCATGTGGTATGTGCAATGGTGAAAAATCAAAGTTCTCTAAAAATAAAACTTTTACATCTGAAAGGACAGTAACAATGTTGAGGCTCTGCCAAATCATATTGCCATGTACAGGAGCATTGTAAAAATCTTTCATTGTAACTTCATTTTTCAAAAATCTCTCCTGGTACATAACCAAAACACACTTAATGACATGCCACGAGAAAGGAATTATCATCCCAGAAACACATTGAACAATGTATTTGCCCTTGCAACACGTTACTACAAAGATACAAATACAAAATTGACACAAATTTAATTTTGAGTGAAAGTCACGTGAAGGATCTTGAACTGCTCCTCAGTTAGGGACCTGCAGTGACTGCAATTAATCAAGTTAGCTGTCACTTGGCAACAACAGCAATGCAATGGCTGTTCTTCAGTGTCTTTTTATGATGGTCTAAGGTGATTAATTAAGGACCTGTCCCAAGTGTAGGTAACCGCAACACATTTAGAGATATGTTCTGAAAGGTATTGCGTGAAGTAGCTCAGGATGACAACTACCGTGTCATTGAGTTTCCCCAAGGTGTTCAGACTTCTTTCTACTTGGATGTTTCTTTTCTGAAGAATGCTTTAAGAACTGAAAACTTTCAAATGAGCTGTGTTTGCGTCATGGCTGTGAGTGTTGCTGGGTGAGAGTCTCTCTTGGTATTGTCTGCAGACGAATTTTTCTTCAGATGGACTTGTTCAACACAGCATGTGTAGTTGATTGGTCTCTGGTTGCTGGTTCTCTTCAGTTAGGAAAGTCACAACATGAACCCCATTGGCAGCTTTGGGACCTTGACATGTAATAGAGGAACAAACGAGGGTTTCTTGTGAAATTTGTCCAACGAGCAGTCATGTCCATCACAGAGAAATGTGTGGAGCCAGGACTTGACCCTAACTGAAGCAGAACGTAGTAAAATGTAAAAGGACACTGAAATGCCAATTTAGAGCGCTTGGTTTTTTTCAACTTTTCCTTCCCCTGTGACCGGGGTTTTTTTCGAGAAAAAAAATATTTTCGAAAAAAACAAAAACATTGCCAAAAATGCATGTTTTGAAATTTGAATTTTAAAATGCCCTGCGTTATAAAAAGCCTGCATGTATTCAAGGTGGTTGAACTGGAAAGGTTTCTTTCGCTGAAAAAAAATGACTCGTGTCTGATGGGGTTGTTGGTCAACATCTCGCCAATCCTCTGGTCACATGTCCTCACCACATTCTCAGTGGGATCGGTCGCAGAATCCATTTAATCATCCCATAGTTCTTGGAGCTACTAAATGATTCTGTTACCGCACAGCTGCAGAGATTCTGAAAGCTTGCATTTGGTATTCATGTCATGCTTGACAATAAGTGCTGGGATGGACGTAATGCTACCTGGATCATTCTTGAAGGTGACAACAAGACCATTCAATCTCCAACCTGTTTCATAGGAATGGTTTCAACCAGCTCCAAGATTCACTCATTCAGCTTCTGAAAGGCAAAGCAATGACATGATGGATTCCAGATTTCAGCTGGTTTGGGCTCTCATCACTGTCTGGTGAGTTTCTCCCACACCGCCTCAATAGATGAAGGGAGAGAAAAAGGAAGACGACAGGAACCAATCCACAAGACCAATTCACAAGCTGACAGCAGCCATCATGCAGCGATCTTGCAGCACCTCAGGAATCACTTCTAACCGATCAGCACTCCTGCAGCACCCCAATGAATTGCACCATTATTGCAGCCCCATTCAGCACTATTGCAGCCCTATCTCTGCTACAGCGCCATCAGCCTTGTTCCTGAAAAATTTGAGCACCATTGCATGTGCAGTAGGGGCCCATAAGGGTATTACGTATTTGATCACTCATCACCAAGTTTCTGTTTGGGTCTCAAATTTTCAATTTGCTGAACATGACAAGAACTACAGGGAATCCCCATAACCTCATTAGACCCTGTCCAGTATATGTAAAACATAGCTTACTTGATTAACTGACACGACAGACATCTATGTTTGTCTGATTACCCCTCTGCTGACCCAGTGGTCATTTAGAGACATGTTGTCAGTGTGTCTTGGTCTTCGACCATCTTGCGAGTATTATAGGGGTGTTGTGATAATGACACTACACCGATGGGATCTGGACCATCATTGTATTTAGTCAGGTGCAATGATTCCCTCAATCCTTGTGCAGTTGCTGTTGTTCTGTTGAGGGAATATAACTTATAGTCAGGAAAAAATGATTCCCTCAATTTGGGGGCAGTTGCTGATCTGACCTCAATCCTGGTGCAGTTGTTGTTGGTGGCAGCATGCTTGCCGCATACACTTGCTGTGGGCTCATGTAACAGGCTTCTACCAGACCAACATTGCATTCTGTGCTGATGTCCCTGATGGTCTCATGTTGTCCAATCAGAGTGAGGCTTCATTTATTGTCCCTCATCCAATTATGCCTTATTTGATTGGACTAATTTGCGGACACCTCAATAAAGACTGACCAGCTCTTTGCCGTCTTGCAATAAAGTCACTTGTTTACAGTTCTTAGTATGGCCCAAATATTACTGCACTCTCATTGGTTTCTTGCTTTGTTCATTTGCTGTCATGCTTGTGAGGTTCATAGAATGTAATGGGGCCTCTTTTGTAGTACCAGCCAAAAGTATCAGTGCTGTCATGTAAGGTCATTGGACCCACAGGCCTGTTCGATATCACCAGTTCATAGGGGATGAAACAGTTGGATAGTGTTGGGAGGATCCCTCATACCTGTTGGCAAGATCACTTATACATGTATTTGCCTTGTTGAGGATCAGGACAAATAATGCTGAGAAAATGTGCTCCATAAATCAATATCATATCATAATATTGGAGACTGTGATGAATGTTGGCTATCAGATGATAACTGCGAATGAGTTGACCCTTGCGATTCATTGCATCTTCACCTTGTTGTTTATTTCACTGGGTCGGTGGACTGGAGAGGGTCGATGCAATGATAGGCTGCCATTTATTTCATTCTGCAATCAATTATTACACCTGCACTATAATAACATGAAATGGTCAAAATTGCAATACACGTATCCCGAAACTCCTTGTTACTGCCTTTCTATTTTGAACATCAGGGTTTCAGGGTCTGCAATGACTGTTAGGCCTATAGTTTGCATCTACCTGCAATGACTCAAGTCTCCCAGCTACCTTGAGGGGTTAATGTACTGAGAAGATATACTGTGGTCTCGGAGTTATGCCGGATTGGGGGTGGTTCTATAGGCCTACATTACAACCCGCAGGAGTAGCCTTAAATAAATGATAGGAATGCCCGAATACAAATCTCGGGAAGGCATGTCTTGGATTCATTCATATTGAAAACATGAAACCAACATCGTGCCCATGTAATATTATGGTAATAGCAAAATGGGCGGATATGAAGCCAATCCGGCATAACTCCGAGACCACAGTATATTGGCAAATTAATGCCAGAGTGGTTTCCCTAAACCAAGGCAGAAACCCATCCCTCGGAATTCCACATTAGTCAGTTCAATTCTCACATTACCAATGAAAACCCTCCCACATCCTCTAGGCCTGCATTGAAATTGTGAACTTCTCTCTCATTCGGGAACAGCTCCCACTCCACACACCACACACAGTTGATCAATATGAACCCACGCTTTCCCAGAAGCTAGGATTGAGTTGAGCTCCTATACTGCAGCTCCCTCTGTACCAGAGTATCACTTATATGATGGTGTTTCACTTAAGAGCATGTCATAACATTGTGGCTTTAAGTGCTACCTCTTACACACACTCTAGTGTTTAAGTAATATCACTGTGGCTTGCCTTCAATAGGTGATGCCTGTATCATTTCTGAAGTGCCAATTGTGTGAAAAATTGAAGGGACCTAATTGGAGACGATGACAGTTTTGAAGATCTCGAGTTGATTGTGGACAAAAGAACTATTGACTTTCTTCAATGACTCTCCATGTTTATATGGAGTGTATATATTGTGATGTAATCGACGCTCAATGGATGGATATCTCAAGATGAATTCTAATGGACTTAAGGCCTTATCTTTTTGTCTCCTTGTTCTAGGGGCGATACCGACTGTAACTACTGATGGGGGCTACATTGGAACACAGTTACCCAATGCAACTGTTAAAGGTAAGTTCTATTGGATGTGTTTTTTTCCATTGATGGCGGGCTCATTAAATTTTACATCGATTTATGCTTAAATTTTGACTTCTGTGTTGTTATATTACATGTTCTAGGAACATAAAGCGAGATATATCGCTATTCAATATTATTTCGTAGATCAAAAGTTAGTAACTTTTCACATTGTCACCTATTGAGAAATGTAACATTGCATCTTTTCAAATTTCATTTCATTTCATTTCTGGCTCTTCCATCTAGGATAAATTGCATTGATATTGTTTTATTGTCATGAATGACAATGTGTCTAATTTGTGTAAATTAATAACTACAATACAATCTGAGTGAAGTGGAATGTCCCATCAGTGTTCCAAAGTTCTGGATAAAAGTTTTAGAATGAATTTCTTTTCTTGTTGATACACACAAAAAAAATAGAATTTTGTACAATACTTTAAACTTACTTCAGAAGTTTTTGACGTCTTTCACTTTAATATGGCCACTTCATGAAAAACACTATAGTACATTACCAGTTGGATTTACATAAATTATGATGAATTAATGACGGTGAAGATCCAAACTCTCTCAGTGCCATCTGAAAGGACTGTATTCTCTTTAACTGAATGCAAAAACTTACAATTCCATTGTGGGAGGTATAGAGTTCATATTTCATTCAAAAATAAGTCTTAAGTATTACCAAGATGACTTTCTTGCACTTCACCATTTTTAAGCTCAGCTCAAAATAGTATTTTCTAATTAATTTATCACCAGATACATAAAGTGCATGATCATACAGTTCAATTAATAGAACTGAAAACTGGATAAAGTATTTCCACCAAAACTTCAGCAACTGGTAGTATGCCAGATGTGCATCTCAAAATGATGCATAATATGCTTGATATCTTATGCTAATAAGGGTGTGGTCTGGCCCGGCTTGATCGCTTGCTGTTCTGCATCGTTGGTGCCGTTTGCTGCATTTGCTGCAGAGATGCTTATTCTGTCAGCCAGAGTACTTCTTTTTAAAGAAAGAGATGTATTCAATATACAACTCCATCCCCATGTAATACTAGTATCTAATTACTGTATGGATTTTCAAGCTAAAATCTAATCATTTGAAATCTATCTATCGGGTATGAGAAGTTCACTGTATTTTGCAGTCATTCTAAAAGAAAATGTATTAGGGTTGTCAAAGAATGATAGTGGAATGTGCCAAATATTGGTACAAAATATGACTAGACTAAAGAAGGGTACAAATATGAATGTTTTGTGTGCACTACAACAAAAACCAAAATGTCACTTCATTTGAACTCAAACTTTGCTACTTCAAAAAGTGTGACTGGGTGTTACTTTCACAGTTTTGTGAGTCAGATTGCAGACATATGATGCTAGGGCCAGGCTGCTTCGAACTTGCTATGTACACACACAATATTGGGATTTCTGTGAGCCATTACTTTCATACTGTTAACACATGTCCTGGGACGGGCATGGGTTGTTCGATGACTCCTGGAACTAATGTGCGAGTTGAAGTTTTTTTATTTTCTCTGATGTAGCACATTGTGCAAAACTTTTTGGTAGGCCTACTATGCCTTTAAATTGCTGACCCTTTCATGAACATAAGTTCTAATAATTTAGGTTGTACTAAAATTATAGAGATGAATAATGGAACCAGGATCTTCAAGAAGAGGGGCGGGCACATCAATACATAAAAGGCCACTGATGGCCAATTTAGGACCTCGTAGTTTGATATTTTAAGATTTCAATGTTCCATACACCCGCACAATCTTTTCTTCAACAATACGGACTTCTAGGAATTTTCATGCAGGGACAATCAACACAGCCTATTGTTTATGGAAACTTCTGTAGTCATTAGTGATAATATTTTGATTCTGGTGCCCCATTGTAATTGTATAGCGGGGCCTAGGGTGTTTTGCGACATGGGGTCGTGATTCCAGTTATCAAAGCATTCCACAGGTTGTCTAATTGAGAGTACTTAGTCATGATTTCAAGATCGAATGAGTGAGATTTCCTTTGAATTTCTTGTTCTGTAATCTGTGTGTTTCCAGTCCGTGGACCTGTTTCAAGGTCCAGGTGCATAACTAATGAAAAACTATTGCTCTGCTCCAGACAAAAGTCCATATCCATGAAAAAATGAAAAAATACCATGCTATACATCAATTAAGTTTGCAAATGGTGCCTGGGAACCATGCAGATCGAGCACAGGTGACTTTTTCACGGGCTCAGTAACCATAAGCTTTCGCTGCAACCTGGGAGGGAATTGTATATCATGGATCAATCCAGCGGGAATAAGATATATGTTTAAGTTCTCTTTTTCCAGATCAAATTGGAACAAACTTATCTCCCAAGTCCAACAGTCTCCTTTCCCAAAAATTCAATTCCTTGAAAAATTAATTTGTTATTAAAACATATTTAGGAAATCAACAATGCAGATTTGTCAGATTCACTTGTGAGAAGTTCATGCAATGTGTAGCTCTACAAAAATCAGTTTGGAGAGCTCAAGTGGTTGGAGTTTGGATACCAATTGCATGCCCGTGATGCAACAATTGTTTTTGAACACCCTCATCTCGGCTTCAACCTGTGTTACACACTTTGGTGCTAGTTTTAAGTGTCAGCTGACAGCTGTTAATGAGGCCAGATTTGGCTCAAGTGTTGTATTGACATAATATGCTGTTGATACGCTCAACAAAGTTCCTATCGGTATCAGGACTTATAAGGCTCTTTGTATACTTTTCAATCACAGCTGATTGAGTTTGAGGGTAATGCGATATATTTACAATAGAAATATCGACCAAATTGAGAAGTGTTGGTTCCAATTTGAGGCTTCTGGGGTTGTGTTTTCATATGGCGTATAGCCTTCTGAATACTATGAGAAATGGAATTTTGAAATATAATACCATTTGTTCTTTGGAAAACACTGATGAAAACAAATTGTCAGCAGCATTACAAATAATACTGGGTTCAATTCCCATTTACACCGATGCAGCTACTACATGCAACTTCTTGACAGCGTGGGTTTTCATAGCCATACTGCAGCCCTGGTTTGTACCTGTCTATTTGCATGTTATCTCTGTGAAGGTGAATTCTATTTTCTCTTACTTTTCACTTGCAAAGCTTTCCGACCTGATGTCATGTTCTCTGTGTTACAATATTCTACATGGCTGATTTAGTATCTGAACAAGCAAGTCATTCCATAGTATGTAAACGTGCTGAAACCATTCCCATCTTCTTTACATTACAAGAGGCATTAAATAAATGTCACGGCCAATGGTTTAGCCAACAAGGAGCTAGGAGAGCAGTAAATTTTTATGATTTCACAAAAAACTCCATGTAC
>NMRB01000170.1:161317-187209 GCA_002633025.1 Notospermus geniculatus
AGTTCGCCTCAGGTCGTTCCGAATGGGAGGTTCAGTGAGAAGGTATGGAGTGCGATGAGAGTAAAAAAGTCTGCGTAGGCCTCCACTTATTTAAGGAGCGTGCATGACCAAGAAAGATTGACGATCCATCTTCTTCATTCTGGCGGGTCAGATCTGCATAAATTAGTGACCAGGCATGCAATGAAGGGGCAACTGAGGCCACAATGTCTATTAATAAAATGCAAAAAATCATATTTTTCTAACTTTGGTAGGCCTACGGCAGGCAATGTCGAGTTTGGAGCGAGTCCCGGCCACCTGTGCCACACACTTTTAGGGAACAACTAGTGCCCCACGCATACTATTTTGCCCTGAAGTGAATCCCCACCTGATACATTTTATAGTACTGGCGTATCCATGTCGAGTCCCCCACTTCCAAAATACTGCAGACTGGCGAGTTAGTGTCGAGTGCCTGAGGAGGGGGGGTCCGGGATTAACTTGATAGCTGCATAAGTGGAGACTTTATTACTATGGGTTAAAAGTGCTGTTGTATCGCACATGGCACTATAACTTAGCATTAGTTTGTCATTATACTGAATTGAACATTGCTATGCTGAAGTTTTGGTCATGTGAACCTGGCAGTTATAATCAAACACCTGCGATTATGTTTCCGAATATATCCCAACTTCAGCTAATTAAGGGGTGAATAGCGACAGAGCACGTACATGGCACCAAAATAATGAAATGAAAATAAATGAATTAAAAATGTTAAAAAATCAATTAAAATAAATAAATCAAAAATAGATTGAAAATAAAGAAATTAAAAATAAATTAGAAATAGGTAAATTACAAATAAAATATGTTAAAATTGATTTAAATAAATAAAAATAAAAAAAATTAAAATAAATAAATTAAAAATTAAAATAAATAAATCTAAAATTAATTACAAATAAACAAATTAAACAATTAAAATTGCAGTTGCAATACAAAATTGAAATAAACAATCAAAAATGAATTTAAAAAAAATAATAAAAAATAGATTAAAATAGATAAGTAGACCATAGTAAATTATCCCATACGAATCAAAGTAAATTATCCCATACGAATCAAAAGGATTGGCTAGTAGTTCCTATCAGTATACATAGATAGGGCTGTGTAAAAACTGGCAGATTTACAACCTCAGTTATTGATTCACTGAGAGAATCCTCAGTTGGCTTGGTCAGCAGTAAACAAGGTCATGTCCGTCATCAGGGAAGGTATCTGACCATCTCAAGGTGGAATTTTCGTAAGATGTATGTAGTCAGGTGGAAAACAATTCTACCGTGGCTGCAACATCAATGATCCACTCATCTGCATCTGTTTCCCCCATGAGTAACAGACAAGAATTTTCCCCATTTGTCTTCTTTATAGTCAAATGCATCCTCTTGTGGAATAAATAAATAAGGAATTCATTGGTCTTGGGCTTCCCTTACCTATATGAGATATGGTACTTGTTCCTTCACCTAAAAACACCTGCATCATAAAAAAGATGAGGGAGTCGATCATCACGATGCATTGCAGTGATTGTCTGTATGGTGGTCATAAAGTGACAGTACCGGTACATGATCACCAAGATTGTATTGTGTCACCCTCCTAACATTAGACCAACTACATACATCCACAACAGATGGATATTCAATAGTAGCACTGGCCTCAGGAGGACACAACCAGTATTAAGAATATACTGTAGCATTGGGTCCAGGGATGAAACTGATAAATTGGTTACATATGGATATCAGTTTCTGTCACTGTGAGACTCTTGGGATGTCTCTCAGCCACAGTTAATGACTTTATCTCACATCTGTTGGCATTTATGCTCCCTGATGCTAGCCAGTAGGCCTACATGTATACTTTGAAAAAGATAGGCCAATATGTCTTTTGTGGCGGTGGCAAAAAGTACCTTTAGCAAGCACAATGCCTCGGTAGATAAAGGAACTGACCATTACTATTCTGTCAGAATCGATAGTGCAAAACACTTACAGTGTTAGTCTGCATCAGGGCATTCTGATCGTGATTGCCATGAAAATATTGACAGGATGATCCCCTTTAAGTCCTTGCTTGATGTTGGCCGACCCAGTAGGTTCTACTGGACTGGAGGCTTCTCTGGGGATTAAAATGAAATTCCAATAAGACGCCGTGATGGAATGACTCAGTCGCGCCTGTCTTAACAAATGCGGGCAAATTATGGACGGAGAATAATTGATATGGCCCAGTCTCAGTGGTGATTCTTTTAGTGATAAATCCTCAAGTCAGCTTCGTCTGTATGTTCTTGGTCCACATTTGCATGTTGCCCAGCTCACAATCGAATTGTTGGTTTTCGCCCATCTGTTATTTTTTATGGCCACATTGCCATTGGCTTCCAACATGCAGTCGTCAAGGTGGAAACCTTTGAAGGGTTCCAGTGACATGACATGAAGGAACCCCTTGGATCCATTCCAATAAGTGTTGTTATCTTGAAATGAAAAGCACTTTTATCGTAACTGTACATGTACATTGTATCGGTGTATGACATAAATTTCTTTTGTCTGACACAACACTGATGCAAATCTCGTTTAACGTCTATTATTTCATTACCATATTCCAAAGCCTGGAGAAAAATTTCATTCAGAGAATCTCATCGGTCCTGCGTTTCCTTTCCCCATGGGTTGTTTCTGGCTCCTTCGTGTTGATATTCCAATGTGGGCCTTCCAGTCGTGTGCACACCAAGTCAATCGGTGTGACATCTCAATGGGCAAGTGTTATACGGCTAATAAGAATTAATTGTGACTAACGATCTGGTATACCCCTTGAGACATGCGTCGACCAGAATTGGCCGTGCTGTGTATGTATGGTATGTGTGAGTGAAACTAATTTTCCCGCGTCCTCAGTGATGTGCTGTCACTGCGGCCACATGATTCATAGCAAGATGTCACGTGCGAGTAGCTTCCCTTTTTAAAACCTCTCCTCAGGAAATCCTGCAGGAGCCAGCATAAAACCTTTAGCAGTGAGATTTTGTGCCATATTGTGTTGTCAGTTGTTGGAATAGTCCAGACTCTTGGACACGTAGGGTCACCAGGGCACAATGTGATAATGTCGTCTAAACCAGTGTACCCAGGTTACAGGGTTAGGATGGTTAGCGGTGACGGTTAGGGTCAGGACTAGGTTTAGGATTAGGGTAGGGGTCAGTGACAAGGGTTGGGGGTCAGGGTTGGGGTTAGGGTTAGGGTCTTGGGCTAGGAATTAGTGCGTAGGATCAGGACTGGACGACATTCACCCACTCAGCATGACCAGGATGGTATAGACTGTGAAATTCTTCGGCTGGTAAAATCCATCCGATCACAATCTCATATTCTCTCTAATGTGCAGTTTGAGACATCAAAAACTGAGTTGAGAAGCCCGTTTTGATCGTACGTGCATCATCAATGGGTAGAACAAGTCACCCATTCTTGCTTTCATTATTCTCTCCAGTCAAGTCTTGTTACCAGCAAGCAAGACGATGCAAGTTACCATTTCCTGGTTTTCAGCCCACCTTTTCCAATACCATCACGATTTAATCACAGGAAAGGTGTGATGTGTCGGTAAAGATTGAGGAGCGGTGCCTTTGGAAGGTTTTCGAGTGGAAAGATAAGAGAGACGAGATTACATTGTCAGGTTATGTTATATGTATGAAGTTTATGACATATGAAGCAGAAGTAGTATCGTAATGTGATATATATGGTTTTCTTGGAAGAATGTGAAAGCTCTACGTGTAAGAATTGAGTATTTTTGTGGCAGAAATGGCCCGATGTAATGCAAAGTGTTTTTCTGTGTTCAGAAGACCTGATGAGAGGTCATAGGACCTAGTGTACTCTTCATTAGGGGGATGGCTAACCAAACTTTGCCATTTTTCACGTAAAGGTTGCATCTTGAAGCAGCTCGACGGATCTGTCGCAGATAAAAAACCACCACGTGCAGGTCGACATTTCAGCGATTGAGAGGAACTCGAGCAACTGGCAGTTATACCTCGAACAGCACGCTCATGATGCATCCGGCAGTTGCTCGGAGACACAAGCGCGCTCGGTCGACAAAATCGGCGACTGGTCAGTCACTCCGAATTGCTTCCATCGCCAGAAAGCTAGTTGCCGCGAGTTGCTTCAGGATGCAATGTCGACCTGTGGGCACCTTAAAATCTACATGAAAATGTACTGTCACCCCTGGACTCTATTTCACGGCTTTTCTCTCATCTTATGTAGTCCATAGTAAATAATTAAAAGCTTGTTTGAAGTGAAACGTGCTCTACACCAAGTTCTGACACAAACGGTAAAAACTTGGCACGATTGGGTGAAATTGTTCGACAGGATAAAAAATATGTTTGAAAATCGTGGAAACAACTAATTCAAGTCAGAAAAGTTATGGTCGAACTCTAGGGATCTGTTGTGAGGTTTATCACAGCAGAGGAGATTGTTTATTTTCCGAGCTCGTTGCTATTTCCCTTGTGAATTGAATCAGTGTGTTCAGTCATCACTTCCAGGTCTGCCTACGACAGGTATATTGGAAAACTTGGATGGATTCATTGAATTTACGTGATGGCTCTATAACAAGAGACCTATCCATATTAAAAGGGCTTTTTTCACAGTCCATTTCTGAGCCAACTGATGATGGCAGTTAAGTGATGCTGGCCCTTGCTATGGTCCATAACTTAGTTTAGTTTTAATCACATTTGCAATATGTTGTTAATTACAAAATTTCTCAGTACACCTTATGACCTTCTTATCTAAGAGAGTTGTGGGCATATTTCCAAGTTGATTGGTTCCCATGATAGACCAATGTACTTTCAAACTAATAGATGACATACCCATCCAATGTAAAGTTTTTTACATGTACTTACAGTTTATAAAGTCGTGATTTTTTTCTTGCCAGGGCTTTCAAGTGAACTTTTGTTAAGTTTCCGCAGTGCACCACTCCCCTCATGAATCATAGTATGAAAATGCAACCAGTAAACTGCTTCATTGATTAAGCCCTATAAATCCATCCAAACATCTGTCTAGGCCCCAACCTCTCATGGTCCAAGATTGTCAATTTCATGATCAAGTTTCTATTTACTAATGCATTGATTAAAATGTCACAGAATTGGGTGAGCAAGCTCCCAGGGTTGTGTTCTGTGGAAAAATCCCCTTCAATGACACTCGGCAGTCAGAGGGATCGATTTGTGATGCCTGCTGTTGTACAAGAAATAAATATTCGAATTAAATGGCATTATTACTGAAGCTGAATGTTTGTGTGTGTAACAGTCTTCCTGGTGATCAAGCAGCTACAATAGCTAGACTGATCAACAGATGCAGGATGTCTAGATCATGAAGACAAGAAACCAAACTCAGGTGAGTTATCAGTGATTTCGTGAAATGAACCCAGTGCCAACAGGGAATCCTGTTGTCGTGCACCAGACTAGCAAATCCTAGCATCCCCAGATGAAAACTGAGCTAAGACTTGAAGTCAACAAAGCTGCCGAGAGTTAAACTGAAAATAAAAAGCCGTTGATGACATATGTTTCTAATGCTTGTACATTTTCATCTATAATGTACATGGATGCTTGTTATTCTTCAGGTGAAGTGGACACTAGAGGATTCTGCAGACGTGGATAGTTAGAATGAAAACAAGCCCAGCCTGATTAACTAATTAGTGGAACAAGTGCATGGACAGGGAATTGTCTGGCGTCGTTGACTGTTGCAGTGATGGCAGGATGGGGGAATCCATCGTGACATGAAAACACAAAGAGAAATTGATTTCAATAATTTCAATAAAAATGATATATATTCTGGCTGTCTCCAGACAAAGGTGTTCCTTTGGTCATGTCACCTTTGATCTCGTATGCACAAGGAACTTAGCTGGACAAATGTTTTCATCAGTTTCTGCGATTCCTCTCCCAGAGTCCTTTTGATTAAATGATTGGCTTGTGATTCTGTTGCCTGCAGCCCACACAGCTTTCAGTTACATGAATTATATATGTATACCTGCTCAGCTAAAAGCCTCATGTCTCATGTTATGTGACTCAAATACAGTTCCGTTTCCTTCTGAGGACAGACACGTCAAGTTTCATATGCTGGTGAAGGAAGGTGGATAATCTTAGACAGGGGTTGTTGTTGTTGAGGATCTGAATGCTGTGGTTGTGGCGGTGGAAACTGGAAGGTCAATCACTTTGGTATATCTGCAGGAAGTACAGCAACCCATATAAACTGGATGGTGGAACAAATGAAAGTTGATAGTGAAATACGGTACTGAAAAGTAATGACGATAACCACACCAAACTGTGATACAGACCAAGTCCACTACAAGGCCATTATGTTTGGATCATGAAAGATGCCACCAGTGCTATTGATCGTCACTGTAAGATTGATTTCATTTCTGTAATGTTAGGTGCCAGTAGAGATGACAGCAAACCAGGCTGTCCATGACAAGAGCAGAAAGAGTTAAAAATATTGGCTAATGATGAGAGAAGTTTGAATGGTGCATCAAAGAAGCTTGGTTCCTGCCGGGCTTACACTCACACATCATAAAATCCAATTACTTCTTGCATAAATTTGACAATTGCTGCTGTAGTTAAAATCCTCTTCATCCCTATCTTTAGATATCGGAAATCAAATTATGAAATTATCATTTGAAAACATTTCATTTTCGTTTGCGGGAATCAATTTTAGTTTTTTATCAAATGATCCTAGTCAGTTATTGATTATGATCCTGTCATTCAAATGTGACGCATGCAGTTTTCAACTGTCAGTCATCCTGATTGAATCAATTTCTCACAGTATCAAACAATGACTTTAAGTCCACGCTACACTCCTAAGAATTGATGGCCTCTGGTCTGAAAGGGGCCAGAGATGCCGACTTAAGTGTATACTCAAGATCTTTGAACATCAACATTCCTTGGGGATATTAAAGTTCAACAAAATATCTCCAATGGTATGTTTGAGGTATTGCCAGATTGCTAAAGGAATAAACCAGGCTATGCCTGTGGTGGACAGGAATTTCAAAGGTAGGAATATGATGTGATGATGGCCCAATGTCCCCCTCCAGAAATATAAGATTTCCTCAAGCGAAAAGGTTCATCAGAAGATACAACCAGAGAAACTTGACCCGTGAGGAATAATAATGAAGAAGTTGTCTACATGGACTATGTGGCTTACATGCTATGCTATATGGCAGGTAATGGCTATAATCAGCTGACTCGCCATCATGGCTCATGTTGACTTCCTTAAAATGATACAGTCTGATAGAAAAGATGCAAATTTATTGCCAATGGTTCATGGCCATTGAACTGAATTATTGAAATTCCCACCCGGCTTGGGTAAAACACAGCTTTGTCAGTTTTTGCAGCTGGTGGACAACCCTTCCACGGTGGCAGGCAGATCTAATTAATGGATGATAAAACTCATTATAGGTTGAATCCCAATGGTTTGAATTGAATTCGCTGGAAGTGGATCATGGATGGCACAGGCAGAGGTTGTTATCCAAGTCAGTGATTACTTCACACTATGATTACAGTATATGATGCTCATTATGTACAAAAATGCTTATGAAGAGGTTAAGTTGCCCTCTCTTGCTGTCCACATTTCAGATTTACCTTTCCATTATACCAGCTACTGGTAGGCCCATATACTTGCAAAAAGTATCAAGTGGGACCAAAAACCATACAAATAAACTTATATTACCGTCTTCCCATTAGGAAATCAAAATTCATGTTTCCTTTCCACTCCTGTTCATTGCATTTCTTTTAATTTAGTGTATCGAAGGATTTTACCCAGCTGTGACTTCAGCTTCCTAATATGGGTGCATTAAATCTGCATCAGTTGCAAACTAAGCTTGCTGGGAGTGTATAAATAGTGGATTTGGGAAATGGAATGAAGATGTGACATGATCTGTTGATAATTGGATGTGGCGTTAATAAGAGGATCGAAAAAGATCATTTAGTCTAATGGATCAGATTTTTTGTAGTGATGTCAATTTAATCACTTCCTGCTCAATCCTTGCTATCATGAATGGCATGACCCTTGATATGGATCAGATTCAACCAAACATGTCCCCTCTTATGGCAAGTGTTGGAAGAATTGAAAATTATTAGTTTTTCCTTCTTCACTTCAAGTCACGGTCTCTAGAACTTGCACCCAGTATGTTTTCAACATTTTCGAATTCCTATGCGGCTGCAGGCCAAGTTCCAAAATGTGTCCTTTGCCAGATCATCAGCTGGTTTGGTTTCTATGGTTGTGAAAATGAGCATCGAAGCCAATAAAAATACAATTCCACAGTAAATAAACCCAAATTGAACATGTTTACACCTTTTAATTCATGCCATGATTCAAATCTTTGGTTCCTGGCATCTGACTGTTCCAACCAACGTGTTCGAAATGTTTGTTTATAAAGAAACACCAATCATGAAACATATTCAAATTGGATTTGAAGGTGAAATGTATTTGTTTGATTTTTACCTTCCTTGCAGGTGAAATTAAAAAGACTAATGGTGGGATTTTCAGCGTTGCACTGTTCCCAATGTTAAACATTGCCCCCAACCCGGTGCAGTATTTCATTTCAACCTTAACAAAGTGTACATCTTCTCTGTTTATTTACTACAACAGAACTATCGGCAATCAAGTGCGTTTCAAATTCTTCCTCCGGTGTGAGCAAATTTAGAGATATTTGTAGTTGAATTTTGGCTTACAGGTGGAATTGATGGAAAGAAACTTTGACTTAAACAGGTTTTACATGAAACCACAGGTTGATTTGATATTCTTATTCTTTGCGTAGCCAAACTTGCCTGAGGTCAGGTCACTCCTTATTATAAGAAGAAGCGAAGAGAACCTGCTTGTTTGCCAACGTTTGTGGCAGTTTGCTGGTTTGAAGTTGAATACCAAGTGGAAGAGGTGAAGGCATTTTCAAATGATTTTGTCCTCTCTGCCACTAGAATAATTTATCTGTCTGGTCTATAAAGTACCTTGATGTACACCCTGTGTAAGTCTGAGTTCGAAAGATATCTTTTTGTAAGCGATTGAGAAATTATGAACTTTTTGGCCACGAACAAGTAACTATCAACTGTTTCTTTCCAAACAAACATGGGTGTACTCGCTGCTGCTAGTTTTACACAGCTTGTCTAACTTGTAACTTGGTTCTAAGTAAGCTTAGATGTTTGTTCGTTATTCTTCAGACCAAATTCATCTGTTTCTGTTTAGCTCCTGTGTAGATAAGTCAAAAGTGTAAGATTAATAACACAGTCAGTCAACTCACCTTTTCTAGTGAAATTTACTAGTCTTAAAATAGTGAAGTTCTGTTACATTTGGCATTTGCACTGAAAAAGATTGGTACAGAGGAAACGGCATTACTGTGTGGTCTAACTATTTTCAGCTTGGGAAGCAAAGTACCCTTACCCTACATTTTGGTTAGGCATGACAAAGAGACTTACCCTGAGTTTCATGCAGATTGGAGACCTGACCTCAACTTCGTTCTACCTGACAGCTTTTCTTCAACTTTCTTGACACTTTTTCTCATCTTGAAGGAAGCAATGTGGATTTCAAATCACATCCTATTAGATTTTTTACATGTTTAACAACTAGTGACAGATTCGTGTTTAAGGCGCCCAATATTCATTGCCGTGATCAGATTGCCTTGTGTGTGGGAGGAAGACGTACTAAGAATTATTAGATAAGCGGCAGAGAACGTGACTAGAACCAATCAGTGCCTCATGGGATGACACAAACAACCTGTAAAGAGTCTGGCAACAGATTTGGGAACAGATGCCTCGATTTTGGTGAAGACATCCTTCTAATTGTCATGTTGCCCTCAGGGTTTTTGGGAAAAAAATGTGGTTGTTGACAACCCAGTCATGTTGTTCTGAGCCAGCCTCACCACGCTGTGGACAATCTTGTTAAATCTATAGAGAAGGCTATATCAGTATGCAGAGGTAACATTTAAAGGAATTAACATTTGAAGTTCCATTTAGAATGACCGCAATAAAGTGTCATCATCCCCACACTGAATACTAAGAGGCATTTCAATTAAATGTGGTGTATCTGATTGCTGCTGTTATTGTCAATTAATGTTGGTATTTGTCCTGGGGTGGTTTCTAATTAATCAGATTGATCCTTTCGAAGGTTCCATTTCCATGTATTGGGGTGGTAAAGTCATTTCTTGTTCCATCAAATTTTTCACTTCTCTGAGGCAGGTATAAGGGAACCACCACTACCATGGCCTGTGGTCCTTTTGCTCTGCATGTTCATTCTTGATTTGACAGAAGACCACGTTGTGCTCCTTTTCTGCATAATTTGCCTGGTAATGTTTTACATGATGTCTTTCCATCTGGAGATTCTCTTGAACACGGTAAGAACTTCATACTTAAACACAGCACAAGGACACACATAGGGCAGTAATTCCTAAGGAGACAATCACTTGCCAACAACACAATGAGATTTCAACAAATTGGACCGCTTCCTGCCTTCATCCTGTAAAATGGAATTAAAGTGAAATTTCATTTCAAAGTATTGTGGTGTAGAAAGGTGTATATTTATTTTACATTCACTGCAGACTGCAAAACCCAGACTAACAACAAGCAGAAATTTTGGCTGATCCTGAGCAGTGTTGCTGCATTTGAGTCAAGATGGCTACATATAATGCTTATGCTTGGTTAAATGACATTTATTTCCCTGGTTGTCTGTGAAAATCTTCTTTTATTGCTAGCCATTCGTGGAATGACCATCTCAAAGTCCACTGGGGCTGTCAACCTGTCATTTACAGACCAACCTGCCAAAGAAATGACCAAGGTGGTGAAATAACTCCAGCTTATGACAAATCAGCCTTGATGTCTCTTTTCCTGATCACACATTGGTTCTGACATTGTTGTCCAACGTGAGGGCATCGTCAGACCCAACATTTTTATGACCGGTTTGGTGCCATATCATCCGTCCTTGCTGCACCTGTTATTTGTGAATGAATTTTTATAGGAGATTGAGCCAAAATGACCAGTTCTCCTTTTGAAGAAGTGAGCACACATAGCCACAGCTGTTGCCTTGGTTAAAGTAAAACCAGAAAAAAATACTATATAGATTTCACCTAATGCATATATTCATCACAGTCATACAATATTCAGATCACAACCTTCTGAATATGGAAAGTATGGATGAAAGGGCTGGGATGAAACCCAAGTTTGTCAAGAAATTTCCATTGCTGTACCTTAAAAAAATGAACAGTTTCTGTTGGCAATCAGAGCTGCTCAAAAAGATCTGCACCATCCCAGAAGGAATGTTTCCATCTGCAGGTGACAAGTGACTCGACAGTATTGGCAACACGCAGGAGTGCAGAAATTGAGAATCAATTAGGTACAAAATCATAGATGCCGCAGGAAACTTCCTATAACTATGATGAATAATTCCTTGGAATACTTTTCGTTTGCCTCTGTCATAATGCAGCGATTTGCGAAGTTCATGTCAAATTCGTAGTTTTACCAATCTGGTGATTCGTACTGACAGCCGGTGATGAAGTGGTTGGCGTAAATTCAATTATCCCCTCGTTACGTTTCGCAAGAGATTAAACGTTTGCCATGTAAAATTGTTCCACGTTGTGTGAAGCATTCTTGAGCTTGTTTCCGCTGATTGAGGACTTATCAACTATATCATCATGCCTCATTGACTTCTAATCTTTGCCTTGTTTCAAATTGTTTCGTGATTTTTCCCCAATGGGTATCAAGAAATGAGATTTTGCCAACTTGTGGGAAAACCAACAGAACTGATTTTTGCACTTTTATGGAAACCAGAATATTTTGACTTTCAGGACATAAAATTGTAGCCTTGCTGAATTTATTGTGTTACGATATGATGCCAGAAGCCCACCTTTTCACTTGGAGATTGTTGACTTCTTTATTGGCAGATAATCTGTGAAATGCCAGAATAAGGATTTCAGAGATGCACGTGCGCAGCACCATAAAATCTCATGGTGAACCAACTTTGGACCATATGTGATGGCATTTGAGTTTAAAATGCTCCCTGTCACAACCCCTCAGGGCTGTTGTCTAACGCAGTCCGCATATGAAGCCAACTAAAGCCAATAATTTCTCTAAAAGATTTCATCAGTCACGAGGGCTTTGATAGCCTCAGATTCCTAATCAAATCAATAGTGTATGTATCAGAAGATGTAAGATGTTGAAGTGACTACTGTCTGTCTGGGACTCGTGGTATGTGGACATTTTAAGTAGATAGAGGGAAGCTTATATAGTGAGTTGGTGGATTGAGTGATGTTTTTCACCAGTTGGTATAAAATATAGGTTGCAGGTTTATCTGCAGGCAATAGTATACATGCGAACGATGAGCTTACTGAGGGATACACTTCCTGTGTTGCCACCAGATGTCTCTCACTGCCTGAAATTTGGCTTTACGTAATAGGCACGAGCTTCAACTTTTTTTGTGGTGAAGAGGTACATGAACCTGCCAACATGATGCTTTGAATTCCATTTCTGATGATAACTGAGCTATTTTCAGCACAATTAGTGTTCCATGTACAAATGTACGTCAGCCTATTCAAATGTACACCGATGACCCTGAACACACATCGTTCGTGGGGTTCTCATTAATTCAGACTTTTTGTATCATTAAAGATCAACTAGTCGGAATTCAACAAAATTTGCAGTGAATGTGCAGAAGGGTCTTGCCTATCATAAGGAAACGTCAGAATGCAAATTTGTTGGGTTTTAAAGGGATATTGTCCACATTTATAAAATGCTAAATTTGTCAGTTGAACCTTTATGGTTGATTGGCATGGAGATATCAAATGTTCTTATGTCCTTAAAATTCAAGCCTGAAAAAAAGGGTGTCAACAGTATCTGCTATCCTAGCCTCTGCCAAGTTGGTTACATTTTCCGCATTGTAACTTCTTACTCCCTTGCATGCCTTGTGAGCTCTGCCGAGGTAGTTGGAGGTAATCCATTTGAGCTAGCTGATCCACTGGTCAGGCCCTCAGCCCACTCATATAGCTAATCCAATATCCTCTGGTTGAAATCTCTGGGATGAGTGTATATAGGTTTGTCTCGAGTGAAGAGGTTTGATATATCCATTTCCAGTGGGAGTCTGCTCTATTGGCTGGCTTCTGTGTTGGAGGTCTGGGTAACAAAGCCTTATTTATAAGAAATGTCTCCTGGGAAATACGCTGTCGCAGGTGGAACCTGTGGATGCCTTATAAGGCCGTTAGGATGGTAAACTCCATCGAAGCATTCATCAAAACTTCGTCGTTGTTCTGCCTCTGAAAGAAAACATAGATCTGGTTAACAGAAAGTTAAGTTTTCAAGTATAATTATATAAAAGTTGAATTGAGTGTACTCATTTATTTATTCAGACTAAGGCCTACCTCTCGGTTCAACCCCATTGCAAGCAACGAAAAGACCTCCATGTTTGGGATCCCTTTTTTAAAAGGGATCCCAAACATGGAGGTCTTTTCATCCTTCACTTGGTTTGATGATATGAGTTAAAACTCATGATATGAGTTAAAACTCATATCATCAAACCAAGCGAAGGACGAATGCATTTTTTTATTAACATATCTGATATTGTGAGTTGTTGCAATGAAGTTATTGCGTCTGTCAAATCTAACAGCAGGATTAAATTACAGAAATATTCTGACATTGTCCTATTTAGCCCATGATTTATATTGGTCACATTATTTAGTGTTCCATATTCAGATCATGAAGTTCTTCTCCAGATACACATTATTTGAACGATGGACGCTCCTCATTTTCACAGATTATTCTTCCTTGCGTTCTTCCCTTTGTGTCTATCTGTCAAAGGTGGGAATACTGTCGGTAAGCTGTTCACAACTTTACTAGGCCTTAAAACATTGTTGATGGTGAGCATCTGTTGGGGCACGGAGTGATCTACATTGTGTAAAAGCGTATCAGTACCAATCTAGATGCATGCCCAGTTGAAAAACATCAGATTCTTTCTTGTGGCCCCCCAATTATTGCCGTTTTGCAACCTTCTTCCTAATATAGGCTATACAATGTATACTTTTTTTGGTCAGTCACACATCTAGTCATTGAAAGGTGTTTTCCGCAACCCTCACGGAGGGAGTTGTTTCCATGGACAGGGACAGCCCATAAAAATGCTCTGTGCTGCCAAAATTTGTGAACTGTGATATTGAATGACATTCGGACAAGTGGACCAGTATGCAGTTGTTTGGGTGTATTAGGTGATGGAGCGATAGCCACAACTTCAGCACATGTTGTATGTTCGAAAATCATAATGGGCATTAAATTTCATTCTCATGTTGGTTGCAAACAATGCATTTACGTGTTTTGTTCCTATGAAGTTGAAGGCACTTGTAGATCTAGGCACCACGTCAACAGATGTTCCACTTTAATGCGTTTCATTTCTGTGAATGTCTTTGTGTATGTTTGCACCTCTCTGGGTAAAACAGGACCGCTGCCTCATGCTTCTATAGATGTCTTACCCAGAGAGCTCAGGTTGGATAATCTGTTTCGTTTTTAAGACAGATGACCCCATCACTCCACCCCCACCCCACCCCACCCTCCACAGGTGGACGATGATATCAAATGTTGCAATGAAATTAAATTACAACCAAAACATTGTGCTTGATGGAATGAGATTGATTTTGGAATTTCCAAGAATCTCTGAATGTGCACTCGGTTTTGGCCAATCCTATATTGAGGGAAGTTCCTGCCTTTTAGTGTAAAGTTGTACATAAAATGTGAGCGAATCGACCAAGTTGGTGTGAAATAGTGAGTTAATGAAGTGATCATTACCAATTTTCTTAATGGTTGGGTTTTTCATTGGAATCATCAAATGTAACGAAATCATTTACCAGAATAAGAAACAGCAATTAAACCAGGGTTGTAAATTATGGTCCCCAATCTACTAATGGGGTCAATTAATTCCTGCCATAATCTATAAATTGGTGAATTTGATTAGCTTTTGGTTGATCAACTCATGCCTACTTCGTTATTGTAAATTTCACTGAGATTTCAAAAGTGTCCCTTTCCCCTCGGCCTCACTCGTCAGTTTTTTGCCCAAACCAAAAAAAACCTCAAAAATAAAATATTTCAAAATATAAAGATCACCAAAATCTGAAGAACAGTTTCCATTGCATTGTAATTGAGGAGTTCATATAAGAGGATGGAAAGTCATGAAAAACCGTTAATTGGTTGTATAACTGGGACCTTATTCCATTATTGCCATTTTTATACCAATTTTCTTAATGGTTGGGTTTTTCATTGGAATCATCAAATGTAACGAAATCATTTACCAGAATAAGAAACAGCAATTAAACCAGGGTATAAATTATGGTCCCCAATCTACTAATGGGGTCAATTAATTCCTGCCATAATCTATAAATTGGTGAATTTGATGAGCTTTTGGTTGATCAAATCATGCCTACTTCGTTATTGTAAATTTCACTGAGATTTCAAAAGTGTCCCTTTCCCCTCGGCCTCACTCGTCAGTTTTTTGCCCAAACCAAAAAAAACCTCAAAAATAAAATATCAAGAACAGTTTCCATTGCATTGTAATTGAGGAGTTGATATAAGAGGATGGAAAGTCATGAAAAACCGTTAATTGGTTGTATAACTGGGACCTTATTCCATTATTGCCATTTTTAGAAGATAAATCGATCCTTGATGGCCAACAATGATTTCCTTCCTCAGGTAATTAAGTTTGAATAAAGGAATAATAATTGACCTCGAGAGGAAGAATTGATGCACTTGGGATTAATATCCTATCCCTGCTACACATTACATGTATTCACGCAAATTCAGGCCTCTATTTTCGTATGTTGGCATCACGATTCTGATGCAGTGGAGAATACAATATTCATTCGACTTCGGCTCACTATTTTGCTTTGCAAATGGTGGTTCTGATCACTGCCCTTGTTTTCAAGCTCCACCGTGCATTCTCCTGCATGGAATGAGAGTTATACCATGTACAGAACCACCATGGTCCACTTGGTGGAATAGCCATTTATGAAGCTTATGAGTTTGATGACCTGGATGTACTCTCTGCCCTTTATCTTTTGCCGATGGCACTTACACAGGCTTCTCACCTTTTCATTGAAGCCATGCTCATCATTCTGCATTATTATTAGCTCAGAGACAAGTTATTGTTAGCACAGGGACCACTTACTTCTTACCTTTGTTGAAAGAACTAGCTCTTTAGCTGGCCATGCTTCTTCTGTGTGTTGACAGAGGTGAACAAGTTTTTTTGGGCTATTGATTTCTCTCTGATTTTACACTCAAATGCTTGAAGACAGGTCCATTCACTACTGGTATACGCCACCACACTAGCCAGTTCTACTTCAAATCTTCGAAATGCCCAAACCATTGAAATTCCCACAAAACCAGCACAAGGCAACCAATCTTATTGCCTGGCATTGTGAAAGAGTCCATCATATCTTTCCATGGGCCTCATGACAATTAGCTTTTAAAACCAACCAATCAAACAGATTGCACAGAGTCATCCGAACCCACTTGACGATGATGATCGCGTGGAAAAAACATTGCATTTCGAAGGGAAAAGGACATTTAAGATCCTGCATCAAGAAAATCCATTCTACTGCGTTTGTCGGTTGGGTATTGGGTTTCTTAATGAAGATGCAGGAGTCGTCTGGGAATATGTCATCCAAAGCCTTTTCATTTGTCTTCTTCGATGGGGATCAAGTTTAAGGCCAGCAGAGAGTCTTGGACATCTGAAGCAATATCAAGAAATGGTCCTTCTGTTTGCTTGCCTCATGATGAAGTGTGTATTTGGTGTGAACTGAAGGAAGTCTACAACAGCTTTTGTTGGAAGTATTAAATTGAATTCACCGGGGTGCTTTCTTTTAGCTGCATGAAATGATGCAGCCACACTTCTGTCATGTCTTCTCTATTTCCCCATAATGATTCCTATCACATCATTTGTTCATATCAACCACTATCTCGCAAATATTTGGTTACCGTACTCTGCTTGATGATACAAATGGCCCAATACTGTACAGCAGTTCAGACGACATTGACACATGTTCAGTATTTCAACAAATGCCTGGATTTGAGGGCATTTATTTTCAAAGAGGAAATAGGAACAGCACAGTTGGTGACATTCTGATATGTCCAAACATATTCCATTTGTTTTCCTGTTTTTTCTGAATGTACTTTTTGTTTCCTTTGTACATCAGTAAAACCTTGTATACTACAGGAATTCAACACCTTATCTAACTTGTGACCCATTCTTTATCTAAGTATTTCTTTTTGAGTTGATTCGCTGCTCAGGTGTTGGTGATATAGGTGTTTGTATTTCAAAGTATCTCATCGCTCTTTACCCATTTTGAGAGCTGTAATAGCAAGGTCCAAAAACTGCAATAGCAAGGTCCAAAAACTGCAAGGGTTAAAAAAGATAGCAAAAAGTCTGTTGACAGAATCCTGGCCAAGACACCCGGTGGAAAAATGACACAACCTTTGATGTTGATTTGCGGTCCTGCGATTCTCTTGCCCATCAAACCATGGCCCCGTCTTTGAGCACTCCATTAACAGCCAATGCACATTTTTTGTATGTTACCAAGTTATATTTTATAGTCTGGTGGTTTTTACCTGCCTTTGGCCACAGGTTTATGTTTGTCGTACGAGAGTATTGTGGCTTCTGTACTTATAAGAGAAATTTTCTGGTCTTCTTTGACCATATCTTATGGGTTTGTCAGCATTTTTCACTGAATCAGTCTTTGGCAAAATATTCTGTTTACTTAGAACAAGTTTGCATCAATGATTGACCGTGCTGATACTAAATGAGTTGGGGACAATTGTCGTGTCATTGTCATCTCTGGGAAGATTCTGAAGATGCTGAAAATTTCAACATTTAACCAAGTTCTGTATTTCATTGTGGAACACTGACAAAAACTTACTGTAAGGCATTGTGAGGATATGCCGATTTATTTGTCAGGTAAGTAATCCAGGATGCCCTGTTAAGTGTAGATCCGTATCTTGGAGTAAGCAATCAATTATACATCACTGACAGCAAGGTGGCGTCAACGTGATAGAAAACGTATCTTCCTTTGGTGGCAGTCATGCAGTTACTTCGCCATGACATGTGGCAATGAGTTTGGCGATGTCAGTGGCAGTGATTGCCTGGTTTGTTTGCAATAATGATCACCTATTGACTGCCTGTGACGAATAGGCGCCAAATAGTAGTGGTGATGTGACCTGATGGGTATTGTTTGTGTTTTTCAGTTCATGACTGTGGTTCGAAGATGGTAATTTTGTATCATACTTGGTGGGCACCTTTTTACTTGTTGAAAGTTCCAGTAAGTGAACTAGCAGAAACTCTCCCTGATTATTTCCAAATTTCCTGATGGAACCATCCTCCCTCTCCAAAGTCAGGCTGACATAAAATTTTCATTCTGCAAAGATTTCTCCAAATCCTGCTCATTGGCTTATGCTCGTGTTCAGAATGTTGGCTTTCTCATGAAAGACCACTTACTCTTACAATCTTTCTGAAGGGAACCACTTCTCATGAAAGCATCCATCTTACCAATTTATATGGCACCAAAAGAAAGATTCGGAGACCTTCATACTGAATACAAGAATTTGGCCATTCTATTACTTATAGCGCTTCACGAGGACTGAAAGCTTTACAGGGTTAAAATATCTTGGGAGTTGATGTTCACGATACCTCAAACATGATTTAAAGTTGCGTGACAAATCCTTATCAAACCTGTAAAATTCCACCATTTTTTGCTCGCATGTTGTAGAAGGAGGTGATTGGCTTCTGCTGTAAGCTTCCTAGGGTATCTCCTGTAATTGCTTTTACCTGCCAACCCCCTTGCTGTGTTGGGCTCTCAGTGACAATTTCATGTCATCATCCTTTCTGTGGGTGTCTTCTACACTCCAGTGTATTAACTTAATTAACACCAGGAATTTGTTGGTTGACGAAACTTCGTAAATAGCACAGTCATGAAATTGGTGGCAATGTTTTCAAACACAAACATTGTTGTCAAATGATACATATGTCATGCTAATACAGATTTTCAGTCAAAATCTCAAACATAAGGGACTCCAGCTGATTTCAAATGATTATTTTCCTGTCAAAAGCACATTATACTTACTTTTTCGTCATGAAAATGTCAATTTAGGCCTTGTGTGGTTCCACAAAACATGATTTGCAAATCAGATACTCGTAGCAGGTTTTATTCACTGAATTTGCGTCAAGCAAGTACTCGGTGGTACTTTTCTGGTCATGCCTCAAGCACCCATTCAGAAATCAATTACGTGCTGACAAGTGTACCGCTTCTTATCACCTGAAACACTTGATAGCTAAGAATGACGCAGCATAAAATCTCTGCAGTGCTGAATGCGGAAATGAACTGATATGTATGTACGGTGTTCCTCTGAGTTCAAGAAGTCCTGAACGAAGGATCTGTGTGCAGTCAGGCAAGATAACGTGGGATGCGCAGACTGATCAGAACACTCGTTGCTACATGTTCGATAATGATGGTACTTTATCATCTCCCTTGATGTGATGGGGAGAGGAGCAAAGGATGAGGATGTTATTCAAGATAAAAGCTATGATTTTTGTTGTTGTCCATGGTGCTTCCAAGAATTTGAATGTCTAGTTATCATCTCTAAAGAGTTGTACTCGTGTATTTGTTGGTTTCTCGTCTTGTTAACAGAAGGTAGGCCTAACTATTGCAGCTTGATGTCGGTAACTTATTGGAATCTAAACAAAACTAAGTTAAAGTTTCTGGAAGAAAGATATATTTCTGTGTTGTTTACCCAGCATCTGTGTTTTTTGCTCAGATTTAAATATGCACCAGACTATTTTGCAACACGAAGTTCAAATTTCGTTGAAAAGGATTTAAAAATGTCTGAGACTTCCATTAGTTTGATGTTATCTCATGTCATTTTGTCAAATTCAGACCCATGCGTTGAATCTCTTTCATTAAAATAATTTTGCTTCATTTCAGTTGCCGCTTGAAATTGTCAGACACATTTTCCCATCACCCACCTGCGCTCCTGAAGTCCTGTATCTTTCTGCATCAATCGCTACAATATTTACGACTGCGTACCTTTCAGGAGCAAAATCATCACCAGGCAAACTGACACTCCTTGCAAAGGTGTAATAAGTGCCATAATTCTAGAAAATTAGTTGCATAAAATTTTCAACTTCAACTCAAATGATGAAGTCATTTTAATTGCGTTTCACCTTGTGCTGTGGATTTTAATGAAGTCGTCCCATTCTGTATTCCAGTGATCGTTTTTATGCTGACAGGAGGTGTGACATTCTGGTGTAATTCTCCATGGCACACCTGTGTCATACCATGCGCATTGACAATATTGTCATAATTCGCTAATTTTCAACCTGTCTGGGTACATTTCAGCTCTTAGTTATTCCACATACTGCACGTTCACATACTGTAGGGGTTGCATGTTTCCCATACATCAAATATTCAGACTCTTTTATGTTCAAAACTGAAATTCAGTATTTCTACTCTCGTTAGGGGGTTACTGGCTGACTGCCTTGATTCCTTGTACCATAAACCAAGCAATACTGCACCTTATTCTACTTTTCTGAGTAGCCTATATCACAGTTCCAACTGTTAGTCAGGATAGAAGGCAACTCGCTTTGAGAGCACACTGCAGGTCTTCCTCTCCAAAGTTTCTTTTCCATACCTTGTTATCGCAGGTCCTTTTCAACAAAGTATGAATAAATTTTTCATTTAAATCTTCCCACGTCTCTCAATTGGAGAATTCTTTCACCCATTGCCTTTCCATGGTCAAATTAGTGATCTTGGACTTCCTCTCTGTATGAAAATCTACTCAATCGTGGTTCTGCATATGAGGTAGTTTGATTATCATGTCTTCAATACTGTACCTCTCAGGGTAATGAGAATATGATGCGATGGAGACATTGGGTCAAGGTCCGTGATCCTCGAAGAAGTGATCGTGCAGAATGAATCAATCTCGGCTACTTGGATATATATTTGACAGTAGAATGAGTGTTTCTGTCTTTCCTGCATACTGGAGGCTGATATCTGCTTTATTCACCATTATGCTAGCTGAAGCTAGCTGAAGATTGTCGATACAGTTGGTAGTCGTATTCAGATAAGATTGCCTGTTTATAAGACCAAAATAGTCACTTCTGTATTCAAACTATCCTTTGATTACATGGTGAAAATGAGTCAAGGGTTGCAGTAACGAAGGAGAAACCATGTGCTGTTGAAGAAAATGCAGAAAGATTAAGTTAAAGTGATGGGGCCCAAGTGTCAGTCGCTGTTATATACTAAACTAAATTCCATTCTATCTGTGTTGAAATCGAAATGAAACATCTGTTTCGAAAGCCTGCATTCTTAATTCTTGCGATTCTCATTCTAATAATGACACCGAGTACCTGTCATTTGCTGCAAGACTTCGCTGCCTCTCAGAATGCTCATCTCTGATTGGTCCTTTGCATGATTTTGCTGCCGTTTCTGAGTCAAAAGACTCACCAACTTCCCGATCAAAGTGTGAATTCAATTATGGCGCCGTATCTCTTGGTATTTCTGCCCGTGTTCGCCGAACTCACAAAGGTACACAGCAATCGCAATTCGGCATCTGAAAGTTCTGGCATAAATTGCACCGTAAAGAACTGCAAGCCTTTGATCCATAATTGCTATTGAAAAACCCTATGAATTAACACTTTGTATTAGGCAGAATTTCAAGATGCTTGACGAATCAGGTTCTTTCCCGTTGACATTGATCCTGTGTGTTTTCCTCAAATGTTTCTCTCTGTTTGTGTGATCAGAGGATTAATAGGGTGTGAATGTGACGGATGTTATGCTGAAGAAAAATGATCGTAATGCAAGGTTTTTCTAAGAAATTTCTAGGCCACGTATCCGTATCCGATTGTGACTTCCTGAAACATTACACATGTTTTCTACTAGTGATTTCATTCCGTCAATTGGTTGTAGTTCGACAAATTGGGATAAGTAGCCATTTATTTGGCCCTGACATTCTGCTTTGGGCTTCGCAAATTCTCACATAGGCTCTATTGAGTTCTAGCACACAGGAATGCCATCGGCAAAATCTGGCCTGACCATATTCTTCAATACATTCTTCTACACAAGCCATTTGTAGTCTTGCAAACAAATTCATCACATCCATCCATGATTCCTTGGTCTTGTCGATTTTTCTTTTTGCAGTGATTGACCACATCTACATGAAACACAAGTCAAAATTCTCAGGTCGTTAGCAATACATCCAAGAAAGACAAGTTTAATGAATCATTATCATTTTTGTTTCTCTGCAATAAGCCTAAGGGCACTCATCGATCGTTAATCTAAATGAAATTAATCCATCATGATTCTCATGTCGCTTTCTTTCTCTTTCCTCTAGGTATGTATGATAAAAGAAGTGTTTGATCTCAATAAGGAGTTAGGAAGGAGATTTCACAGCAAAGACTACCATAGCTCTTTTCGCACAGTTGTGGGTTTCTCTTTCAAATCACAACTGGATTCTTGAATTGATAAAGATACCCTTCAATTTTTTTACATAATGTAATTTAATATGTTGAATCAAGATTGGCAGAATTCCTTTACAAAGTTGCTCCTTAAGGAGTGACAGTTAGATGTACTGAATTTTAAAAAAAGTTGACATCTCAAAGGCATACCACCAATATGGAAACGAAAGAAATAAAAAGAGTAAGATTTGTAAGTTGACACTATAAGTGCCCTTTATACGAGTAGACCAAAATAAGCAATACTTAGAGTAACCCTTTTGGTTGTTCTTACAAGTCAAGATAGGTTGAAGATGGAACTTAAACTTGAAGATGATTTCTGCTATGTCATACCAGATATTTGTGCCTTTTGTCTGTGTTTTACCAAATTTGATTGATGGGTTCAAATTTCTTTTTATGAACAAAATTCTCTTTTCCTCGTGCCACTGTCAGATGTTGAATGAATCATCTATCAAGTTCGAATTGCCATTGAACTTGGCTTCTTCAAAGTCCTTTGGACGTGGCTATTCTAATAGCCCAAAATATTTAAAATAACTACAATGTCATAAGGTTTTAAAATTTTGTGGTGTATTACCCACATTTTAGTATAGCTCTTATTGAAGATTTTTCATGGGGAGTTTGACCAATCTCACTGGAAGTACCGGTATGTGGAAGGATACGTGATGGATACTACCTCGCTTAAGGGCTGGTCACCTCTCTACTGTCCCTTGACCTTAAGCAGCCGAAGTTCATCGTTATAAGACTGCTCCCTCCATCTCCCTTCACCAATGAATCAACTCGGCCAGATCTTGAGGTATCACAAGAGAAGTCATCAGTCATGTCAGTCAGAGGACCTTGCCCTGCTTCTAGAACATTTATTATCACTTTTGTCTCGCCAACTGCTTAGTACGATCCATTGACAGTCTCCTCATCTGCAAAAGATTTCAAGCCCAATTACACTGCTCAGAAGTTAGTGGTCCTTTGGGTAGCCGTTCCCAGGCCCCATTGTCAAGGAATACAAGCACAAACGCTGGCCAATTTGTTATGTTCTATGACTACAACAAAAGCCATGACAGTTCATGACCATTAAGCTCTGGAATCTGCCATCTTCTACCAAGGCGAAGAAAAGGATGCTGCCTGATGTCCCAGTTGGACGATTTTCATCACGTGATGTTTTTTGATGATTCAATTCACACTTGCTGCAATTAGGATTAAAGGAGTCTTAGACTGGATTCTGTGCGAAAAGATGGCTTCTTGTTGGAGGATCAAGCTCAAGTTCAAACCTTTGGCATTAAATTCTGACTTCTCAAGGAATCCTCTGAAAGCACTCCTGCCGTTTCCATTGTCTTAAGTCCTGGCGTTACATGTTTAATTCATTTTCTGCTTTGCCCAACTCAGCAGCAGTTTATAAAATGCAGGAAAAGTAAAATTTTGTCAATGACACTCCACACAGTGACAGCAATTTGGCAAAATATTGGCATGTGTCCACATCCAAGCACGTTTGGCATGATGTGAGGGTTGTGCCCTTATGTACAGTATAGGGCCTACTGATATCTGCTGACAGGAGTGGCAGAAAGAATCCATGTTTATTGTTAGTGAAAAGAGTAATTTGCACCTATCATAGTTGATTCTCAAGTTGTTGGATTCACCTCCAGGGAGTTTGGCACTGCTTACTCTATTGCCTGGAAAAGTCAGTGCAAAGTCTCTAAACCTTTCATCTGGAATCCTAAAAGTAAACATTCTTTCGTCAGTGCCCCCACTGATTGATTGCTCTAAAGTCTGACTCTTAGAAGCACAAATCAAAATCAACAGTAGTAGCAGGTTTCAGTTACATGTACTTTTTGCATGGTGTGAATTTTGGACTGTTGGAAAATGTCAGAACAGTGTTGGAACAAACTATAACTTTGGGTAGGGGCCTACCGGTATGTTTTAAAGCAGTTTTATGATTATTGTTTTGGTAAAAGAGCTGTCAGGTGTGATCTAGGACCGGAAAGGGGCCAAATCTGACCACATTGGGCCTGTACCTTGAAATTTTGAATATGCCTTAAATTTGATGACACATCAGTTGAATGAATTGTAACTGGGTTGAAGCACTAAAAGGGATCGCATGTCTAAATCATTCCATGATTTTCTCCTTCCGAATTGATTATGATGTTGCCCCCCGGTCTTGTTAATTCAAAATCAAATCAAGTTGTCCGGGAAATACACATTAGTGTGATGAAAGTGAGCTAAATGTGTGGTCAGACTGATTCATGGGAAGGGTTCCTTTTGGGATTTCCAAAGGAAATGTGGCTCTCCCCAGACTAACGAGACTTTTCTGAAAGCAGCTGAATGACCATGAGACTAGCTTGATGTGATGGTGCATGGGATGTCTGATCATACACAAGAGTGTGGGTAAAATGATTGACAAGACATAAAAGGGCTGTCCCTGCCGGTCCAGGTTTCTGCAAGACTTCTTTGGAACAACATTGGAACATTTTAGAATGGGTATGGCCACATTTGAAATTAGGCCCTTATCCAAAATAAAGTAGTTAAGCCAGGAACGGATCCAGGATTTCGGGAAAGAGGGGGCGCACTGTGCTAGAAACATTGAAATCTGCGGTGAATTTCAATGATTTGCTCCAAATTTCAGAATTTCATGGTTGATTTTAAAGATTTTTGGGCCGAAAGGGGGGGGCATGTGGCGGGTGCGCCCCCCTTGGATCCGCGCCTGTAAGCAGCCTGGTGCCTGCCTCTCCTGGACCTTACCACTAGTTGTCTTCCCCGCTCATCAGATCAAGACACGGTGTAGATTATGGATCAGCAGTAGTAACAATAGTAGGAAGCAGATGTCTTCAAGGTCACGCATATACTGTATTGATTAAGACCTTGCAAAAGACAAAATAATGACAGCGGAGTGTGAGTTTCTGCAGTACTTATGGATTTTGATAAATACGAATTCCAACCGCAAATGAATCACCGTGACACTACATGTCAGCTGATGTGATCACGCCATCCCATTTCTGATGTGATGCTGCAAAAGTTAACGACAACAAAATTGAACTTGTCATGTTATTAATTTTCCAGGCTTGAAATTTGTTTAGGAAGTTTAATTGTAATGAAATGATTGCCCAACCCCATGCTTGGTTGTAACGTTAGATGCCCAAACTCGATTTGAAATTGACAGCGTGATTTTCAATGCCCTGAGCCGTGATTTAATTGCAGAATAATTAAGAATCGATTTCTCCACTCCTTTAATGATGTTCTGCTGGAAAAACCCCTCCCTCAATTCCATCAACACTCCTCCAAAATTTCATTGATTTTTCTCCGAACTTTGATGATAAAAATTTTGCCATCCAATTCAATTATACTACTCTAGCAATTCATTTCTGTCTGGAACCAAAATTTCTGAAAGGTTTGTAGGATGGATTGTCTTGCATTATTGACATTAATTCTCCTTGACCCCACTTC
>NMRB01000170.1:188019-198108 GCA_002633025.1 Notospermus geniculatus
ACTGCTCCCTCCATCTCCCTTCACCAATGAATCAACTCGGCCAGATCTTGAGGTATCACAAGAGAAGTCATCAGTCATGTCAGTCAAAGGACCTTGCCCTGCTTCTAGAACATTTATTATCACTTTTGTCTCGCCAACTGCGTAGTACGATCCATTGACAGTCTCCTCATCTGCAAAAGATTTCAAGCCCAATTACACTGCTCAGAAGTTAGCGGTCCTTTGGGTAGCCGTTCCCAGGCGCCATTGTCAAGGAATACAAGCACAAACGCTGGCCAATTTGTTATGTTCTATGACTACAACAAAAGCCATGACAGTTCATGACCATTAAGCTCTGGAATCTGCCATCTTCTACCAAGGCGAAGAAAAGGATGCTGCCTGATGTCCCAGTTGGACGATTTTCATCACGTGATGTTTTTTGATGATTCAATTCACACTTGCTGCAATTAGGATTAAAGGAGTCTTAGACTGGATTCTGTGCGAAAAGATGGCTTCTTGTTGGAGGATCAAGCTCAAGTTCAAACCTTTGGCATTAAATTCTGACTTCTCAAGGAATCCTCTGAAAGCACTCCTGCCGTTTCCATTGTCTTAAGTCCTGGCGTTACATGTTTAATTCATTTTCTGCTTTGCCCAACTCAGCAGCAGTTTATAAAATGCAGGAAAAGTAAAATTTTGTCAATGACACTCCACACAGTGACAGCAATTTGGCAAAATATTGGCATGTGTCCACATCCAAGCACGTTTGGCATGATGTGAGGGTTGTGCCCTTATGTACAGTATAGGGCCTACTGATATCTGCTGACAGGAGTGGCAGAAAGAATCCATGTTTATTGTTAGTGAAAAGAGTAATTTGCACCTATCATAGTTGATTCTCAAGTTGTTGGATTCACCTCCAGGGAGTTTGGCACTGCTTACTCTATTGCCTGGAAAAGTCAGTGCAAAGTCTCTAAACCTTTCATCTGGAATCCTAAAAGTAAACATTCTTTCGTCAGTGCCCCCACTGATTGATTGCTCTAAAGTCTGACTCTTAGAAGCACAAATCAAAATCAACAGTAGTAGCAGGTTTCAGTTACATGTACTTTTTGCATGGTGTGAATTTTGGACTGTTGGAAAATGTCAGAACAGTGTTGGAACAAACTATAACTTTGGGTAGGGGCCTACCGGTATGTTTTAAAGCAGTTTTATGATTATTGTTTTGGTAAAAGAGCTGTCAGGTGTGATCTAGGACCGGAAAGGGGCCAAATCTGACCACATTGGGCCTGTACCTTGAAATTTTGAATATGCCTTAAATTTGATGACACATCAGTTGAATGAATTGTAACTGGGTTGAAGCACTAAAAGGGATCGCATGTCTAAATCATTCCATGATTTTCTCCTTCCGAATTGATTATGATGTTGCCCCCCGGTCTTGTTAATTCAAAATCAAATCAAGTTGTCCGGGAAATACACATTAGTGTGATGAAAGTGAGCTAAATGTGTGGTCAGACTGATTCATGGGAAGGGTTCCTTTTGGGATTTCCAAAGGAAATGTGGCTCTCCCCAGACTAACGAGACTTTTCTGAAAGCAGCTGAATGACCATGAGACTAGCTTGATGTGACGGTGCATGGGATGTCTGATTGTACACAAGAGTGTGGGTAAAATGATTGAAAAGGCATAAAATGGCTGTCCCTGGTCCAGGGATCTGCAAGACTTCTTTGGAACAACATTGGAACATTTTAGAATGGGTGTGGACACATTTGAAATTAGGCCCTTATCCACAAAATAAAGTAGTTAAGCCAGAAACATTGAAATCTGCGGTGAATTTCAATGATTTGCTCCAAATTTCAGAATTTCACGGTCGATTTTAAAGATTTTTTGTCCGAAAGGGGGGGCGTGCGGCGGGTGCGCCCCCCTTGGATCCGCGCCTGTAAGCAGCCTGGTGCCTGCCTCTCCTGGACCTTACCACTAGTTGTCTTCCCCGCTCATCAGATCAAGACACGGTGTAGATTATGGATCAGCAGTAGTAACAATAGTAGGAAGCAGATGTCTTCAAGGTCACGCATCTATAATAACTATGCATTGATTAATATAAGACCTTGCAAAAGACAAAATAATGACAGCAGAGTGTGAGTTTCTGCAGTACTTATGGATTTTGATAAATACGAATTCCAACCACAAATGAATCACCGTGACACTACATGTCAGCTGATGTGATCACGCCATCCCATTTCTGATGTGATGCTGCAAAAGTTAATGACAACAAAATTGAACTTGTCATGTTATTAATTTTCCAGGCTTGAAATTTGTTTAGGAAGTTTAATTGTAATGAAATGATTGCCCAACCCCATGCTTGGTTGTAACGTTAGATGCCCAAATTCGATTTGAAATTGACAGCATGATTTTCAATGCCCTGAGCCGTGATTTAATTGCAGAATAATTAAGAATCGATTTCTCCACTCCTTTAATGACGTTCTGCTGGAAAAACCCCTCCCTCAATTCCATCAACACTCCTCCAAAATTTCATTGATTTTTCTCCGAACTTTGATGATAAAAATTTTGCCATCCAATTCAATTATACTACTCTAGCAATTCATTTCTGTCTGGAAACAAAATTTCTGAAAGGTTTGTAGGATGGATTGTCTTGCATTATTGACATTAATTCTCCTTGACCCCACTTCTTCACGAGGTGTTGTGGCAAGCTGTCAAGGGATGTCATAGGAGACGAGAGTGGTGGGGTTGAAGTTTTAGTTGCTTCTTCCAGAGGCTTTCATTTGAGCATACCCTTAGTTTGTGAAATAGAAATAAGGCGTTTACTTGTGAGTTATACAGAGGACAATAAGAAAATCACTTGGACATGTTTTGCAAAGCTACATTCTATCATTGATCCTTAAAAAACACTGAAGAAACAGACTGCGGTACTGCTAGACCTGACTAAAGTTCAATGTCCGTCCATTTGTAAGTCCCTTGATGCAGGTAGACATATCAGAAAAAGCGTTCATGATTCCTTTAGTAATTCATTTCATCTGTCACCTATTAGTGATATCCAGGTACCTCACATTCAACATCTGCAGGTACAACTGTTTGTTTCATGCATGCTTGAGAAAGAGTTGCTGTATGTCAGTGATCCACACCATGAACTAATGTACAGAAAGTGCTACAAAGATCAGGTGACATGAACTCCATTTTGTTCTTGGTAAGTTTACTCAGTGAACTAGTACATAATCACATGCCAAATGTTAACATGGTTCTACCACTATGGGCTGGAACAGACATGTCCACCACACACCTGAGTTGAAGCAAGGAGGTGCAGAAAATTCAATTGATTAGTTGAAAAAGATGTGCGTTTCTCCGTTTCTCTTGCTAACTATCACTAGAATCGCCTAACTCCCAAGATTCCTTCCCTTTACGTAAACAATTCTATCATTTGGCTGCAAATGTTGTCTGTTTTATTGTTTACATTGCCGACACGTTTTTTAACTTGGTTGAATTTGTATACCATGAAAAATCCCGCTTCTAAACGGGCTGTATTTATTTCAAGAATTTACGCAGTGTTTGAAACTTGGCTGTATGCCTTGGAAGAATCTGAAGCTTGTTATTCAATTTGTGTGATGTGAAATAACACAACAGCTATTTGGTGAAGGTTTCAATGTTATAAGTTTTGCATTTCGCCTTGGAATGCTTCCCTGCTAAAGAAGACATCTTGACCAGTTCAATCTGTCAAAGGTCACATGACACTGTATTTCACTCAACCTAGCGTAAGGGTCAACCACACTTACAGTATGCTATTCAAACCATTCAAGGATGATACTTACTCTTTTGGCAAGATTTACCAGTTCTTTGACATCCAACATGATTTGACACAACTTTCCTTCCAATTTACTGACCCGGGCATGGTATCCCTGCTCAGGGAGCAATTACTCTCTTGTATGTCTTCTTCAATAATTCTGGCTTCTTTAATCATCCGTCTTGCGTGTTTTGCCGTCAAGGCATTTTTGTTGAATCACATCTTTGGGAATTGGAAACAAGAGCTTGGTCCACTTGACAAGCAATTTCAATAAGCAAAAGGTGCCGCGGAGAAAAAATGAAGTGAAATATTTTTCACCCCGTAGTAGAAATGACTGGGCTCATTCAACAGCGATGTCATCTCACTCTTCATCATCAAGCGAACCCAAAATGCCCAAAATGAACACTTCCCCTGTTCCCCCTCACAGCCCACATTTGGGCCAGCCTGCAGAGTCTGGTGTTGCAAATGGTTCAAATTCCTGAGCATTTGGTCATGCACCTTCCTTTCCAAGACTTTCTCCATTTCTATCAAATTGTTTCGAAGAAACAGAAGCCCTGATTGTGGCATACGGTCTAGTGAGTCACACTGCTATGCATCTTGGACCTCCATGCAGCTCACACATCTTAAATGGCAGATAAAATCGGTCGGATTCATTGCCACAGAGATTGAAGTTACTTCGGAGAGGTAATAAACGATTATGGTTGCCCCTGAATTGTGCTGTTATGATGCCCGATGACCACTTCTCTGTAGATGAGAGATGCATCCCCTTTTGTGGCAACTTGATGGTAAAAGGTTATGAGTGATTTGTCTGATCTGCTAAAGAGGTTGTAAACTGACTTTGTAATCACTCAGGGATGAAATGGTGAAGTAGTTAAGTCATGGCTTGTAGTCATAATATCATGGGTTTGATTCTTTCTCCTGATCTATTCACTGCTGTCCTTTATCAGGAATTTTATATTTCTCCCTCTCCAATGATGAGATCTAGAAGAAACTGTGCACCATTTAAACAGGTAATTTATGGTCACTATGTCCCTTTCTTATTTCACAATTTGTGAAAAAACAAGCGGCCACTGGGAAAAAATCTAATTACAAGTGAAAACCAAAGTGCTTTAGCCCTAATGAATTGCCTCAACATAAAAATTCTATTAGCATTGAATTCTCAAAACACATCATTCCAAGATTTCATCGAAGATTGTTTAACTGTGTAATTATCTGTTATGATATTGGGTATATCCTGGCAGTGATCATGAAATGCCTTGAGACATATCACTTGCATTTAAGAATGACACTCAAGATAACCGCAGATGCCTTATGAGCCTATCAGATGTGTTTAAGTGATTGGCTATCTAGTTGGATTTCGTGGAAGATGAACCATAGGAGATGGTGGGGCCAGAGTTCAAATCTGATAAGTTTCCTAGTTCATTGTGTGAGATCATAATCGATGGGTCTGTCAGAATATGGATGAGATGATGTAATTATTTCATCCAAAACTCTGTCAGAGAGAGTAGAGGTCTGTAGCTCACGAGGAGGGGATTGCACTGGCAATGAGGAACTGGTGACTGCTGCACAGCATTGCGAATGATGTGATCACTCCAACATATTTAACACACCATTTTCAGTCGTCATTGCATCATGAACAAATGACCTGTACATTTTTCTACAGGAACTAATGAGACAAAGATGTTGCCTTCATTGCTGTCCTATGTCTTCATTTTAAGGTAAAAAGCAACAAAGATTAAAGAAATTTTTATCCAATAGAGGATGATGTAGGTTTTGCTGTCAGGCGGGTTGTTTTCAAGTGGGTTGTTTTCAAGCCAGAAATAAATGAAATAATGTTATAAAAAAGAAATTCAGGTCTATCGCTCCCACGCCATCTGGTCAGTTATTTCCGCAGGTTCCTCATTGAGTCCACTATTCAAAGGTGACAGTTCCCAATGTACCCTTCATTGGTGTTGGTGTGAGATGTGTTACCAAACACGTTTGCTTCTTGAAGACTGCTTTATCACCTTACAAATTCTGGTAATTGTTGCTTCTGCTGATTATCTTCTGCATTAATTGGCACCCTCAGTAGAAACAGTAGGTATTTCATCTTCTGTGTTCGTATCTTGAGTTTTCACAATCTCTGACCTAGAGAGTATGAGCCCCTATAGATAAGGCTCTGATAACAATAGTTTATGTTGCTTCTCTTAGTGGTTCTTTTGTTTCACCTTCCACAAGGTTTTCTGATGCCATATTCTGACACTCTGCTTTTACTTCCAAGGATACTGAAATGATGGGTGGTAATTTGGGGGGGGGGGTTCTGGGTTCTGGTAGTCATCAATAGGCCTACTGCAGCTTGTAGACACCCATCTCTGTTTGAAGTTAATTCAGGTTTCCCCAGAGGACGTTCTTGAAGGTGCCTTCAACTCAGGCTCTGCCAGAAGAGACATTTCATTTATTTCATTTCATTTCATTTATTTTGACCAACACAACAGTAAACAGGTTACAAAAGTTAAATATAGGAATAATGGTCGGGAGCACAGCAAGATCACGACAACATTGATTGTCCACTTTCATTCAGTGCAGTGGCCTGTTTCATTGGCACATTCCCGTCAGCTTCATTATTTCTTGTCTGAGAAGTTATCAAGGGGTTAACTTCTAACCATAGTAAGAAATGAACCTCAAAGAGCCACTGAGTGGATCAACTGGATTTACAGTTTCCTTGAGACTTGTCGAAGAGCTTATCTAGTGATGAATGGAGCTCCGGTTGCAAAAAAGAGGACAAAAAATTAACCCAATCCTGCATCCCTCTTGATCGGCAGTCGTGAATCAGTATCATTAATTTCACATGTAAACTCTGTCTGACATGGCTGCCAGCTGGTGGCAAGAATTCAATACTTGGAAAATTGCCGCCTTTCATGCCTAATCTAGCGATGATGGAATCTCCGATAGATTGTATCGAACGTTGTTGATACCTTAAGATTGATTCGTGGGACGTCTGATGAAGTCAATGCAAAAATTTCACGTGTGAACATCACGCGACTATGTAACTTCACAGTTTAATGGAAGGTTGCAGAATTCTTTGTGTTGTTCACGACTTTCTGGTTGAAGCTGACAATGATCTGATTTTCTTGAATAGGAAACATGACAGGAGTGTTGGCAAAATGAATAACGCTGTTAAAGTCATATCCTCTTCCAATTTTTCCTTGTCATTTTAGTTAACTCACTGATAACCCAGCACAGAGCCCTCGGAGTATACATCTACATGTATGTCATGTATGTACTCGCTTAGCCCAAAAAATGTTCCAAAAGCCTTGGAATAAAAACAAAACATGATGACTTAGCATGTTCACATACATGAAACTGCAGGGTGAATGGTGAAGTTTTTTATGATGAAGTGTTATTTCAGAAAAAAAATGGATAAAAATGTTTTGGATCTGTAAACTTATATTTGGAATTAGAAATACCCACATTTCACTATGTTAACTTGAAACCAATCCACCATACAAATTGCCTTCCTAACTGTAGTGTTTGACTTGCATCTTATCACCAACTTAATGCAATATTTCGATTAATTTGGAATTTAATTTGACGTAACTCAATTGATGCTGTGCACACATCGGCTGTCGAGATCTATCCAGATTTGATCAGAGAGAACAATGATTACACAATTAGTTTGTGGCAGTTTGATGTTTGTCTTCTTTTTGATTGATCTTATCATGTTGTGATTAACCCTTTCAGTTTGAATCAAGAAGAGGCAACGTCTATGACTTTTCTCCAAATGGATTTAGGAGAATTTCTTACAAACTTTTCCCTTTTAGAAGTTTATAACACAAAAGCATCATTCACTGCGTAATAGAGGGTCTTCTTCACTCTGAATTCTAGCTACCACTACCAAGATGTTGCCGTGTTTGGCATTTTAACAGAGCATAGGGAAAAGTAGACTAAAATGCAGAAACAGTAAATCTCGCGAGATACATTTTTTTTTCAGATTTTTGCCGTGCACATTACTGAGCTGTATCCAACATGTCTCCCTGGTCTCCAAAGACTCCCTTTTCATGTGTAACCTTCATTATCAGTAAACGTTCCTATTGATCAAATTACGTGTCACACCTGTGCTCCGTTCTGATGTTGGAGAACTGAACCATTGTTTCACGAACATCACATCAAGCCTGCACCATGTGGTACAGTGGGTTTTTTACAGTGTCAGCAAAGGTTGATCCTGGATGTGCTGCTAAAAGAAAGGCCCTTAATTGATCCTATCAGTTTTATAACTTGACACCCGGCAGCATCTGATCTTCCTTTCTTCTAATTTATCACTCCCTTCTTGAGATTCGTTAAAAGAAATCAACTAATTTGGACTTGGTGCTCTGGGTGTGACTTTCAATTCAGGAATAGGATCTTAATGAGTTGAATTGAGGAACTATTATGGGAAAATTGAAGGTTTTAACTCAAGTGTCACACTGTCATGTACTCGACAGGACTCGACTTGTGTGCAGTAATGGGGTGGTCATTGGAAATGTGTGGGATCACCTCCTTCCTCATTCAGCCTTAATGTTGCCAAGGGGAGGTAGCACTGAGAAAACCACCGGACTGAAACTCAAGAACAGAATTTCAAACACTTGAACCTATATGTGCACTTTGTTTCTTCCGGAAGCGGTGTATAACCCAAGAAACACTTAGTTGAACTCCTGTACATATGTTTCTCAAATCACTAACATCTTTCTTGGGAAGAAAGGATATGAGTCAAGGAACAAAATAGTAAAACATGAATTTTGCTCTCTTCAAAGGAAGTGAATCTGGAGATGTTAATCATTGACACGGTTCACTTTTGTTTTCCAACCTAATCTGCAGAAAACTCCATCGATTGGAAATTCATGACCAAGGGAGAAATCCTCCCTGTTTCCAAGTGTTCTATTGAGAACGTTTCCGTCCATTTCATTTTTTCCACATGTTGAGAATCTGATCAAATAGCCAGGTTTCTGGTTGGTTAAACCAAAGCAAGGTGTTCTGGTAAGCTGACCGCCTACTCCCCTTACCAGTTGTTACCTTAGACAAATCCAATTGTCTCGCCAACAAATGACTCCTGGTATCCGTGAGTGGGGTGCCAAATGTACTGGCTATCATCTTTTTTCATGCCATACTCGTTTTTATGTGGGAATCGTTGGATGATACAATTAGGAATTTCTTAGAATTTGGTTTTTCTGTGTTCAAATTGTTCTTTCTCTTATAGGTGAGCTCAACCTGATTTAACTGTTTTCTGAAGTCTACCTTGTCAATTTACTGGAAAGTCTTGGCTATATCTTTTGGGGAGACCGCTAACATGGTAGTTGGTGTTTTTTGCCATTCTACAAGGTTCTTAGAATAAATACAATTATCTGGATTCACTACTCCTTCACATTCATTTCACGTCTGTTGGAAGTTACTGAAGGTAAAAAGAACATTACTTATCAGAGTTTTTAAGGAGGTGAAGGAGCCATGGTATACACAGTTCTAAAAAGTCTATGATGTTTACATACTAGAGCTATCTTTTCCTCATTTGATGTTGTCAAAGATAATCAAGTGCTGTAGTCAGTTGTGACTACTCTACTATCATCTTTGTCCAATACTTGTTTCTAGTTACCTGAAACGTTTGATCATGTACATCGTCATTTAGAATGGCCCTCCACAATACCACAGAGGTCCAACACTTTCTCAGTGGGATGAAATTCTTCAACTTAGAATGTACTGATATGATGCACAGGCATCGGCTTTTTTGCAACCTCCTTATTGCTTCCAAAAAATAGTGCCGCACATTACCGCAGTGGAAATATATGATGCATTTGTTCGTGAAGTATAATTAGCTACGGAGTTTGCACCAGGATTTCGTTATCTAAAACAGGGCCCTTATCTCCATGCAACTAGATACTATTTTCCATGTTTTTGTCGTAACATTGCTACTACCTTTCGGTACTTAACACTATTGCAACAGAGGCTCCCACTGCGTGAGAAAACATAGCTGAAATTCATATAAATATATGAGATAATTACCAATGGAAAGCATCCCTTGTCCAAAAGAGCGAAATTGGAATCACAAATCATGCTCATTGGTTGGAAATCTCAGTATGCCTGACCTCTTCCAGACATGTTATGCTTGCAGCTGATTTGGCCTGTAATTGGCTTTGTTTGGTGCGCACAAGATACATTCCATGTATTCCAACGTAACCCTGTGGCACTAGAAGAAGAACCATGCTCCCAACCTTGATGATACAGTCATCTTACTCGGCCATTACAGAAAATGCTGACTGCTTTGGAGTAGTTATGTCATTCAAGGCAGAAAACAGTGTTTAAAAGTGGTTGTCACTGGACT
>NMRB01000170.1:198113-235318 GCA_002633025.1 Notospermus geniculatus
GGGGGGGGGGGGGGGGGGGGGAGTCGTCAAAGATACAGAGCAAAGGATCACCAGCACTGCAAATGCTCTAGTCTGCTGTAGCCTTTGAAATCTCTTGCAGCCTGTTTCAGTTTTTGTGGTAGTAACAGAGCTCTTTTCAACACGATGTTTATTTTATTCTCACGTTTTGGAATTCACGATCAAGGGTTTTGGACCAGAAAATTGCATTCTGTTGCAAATATCTCCTACGCATGCAGCTGAATTAAGCCAATTAGCATGACGCCGTGAGCAAAAAGTATGGCCTGCCTGATAGAAAACATACACTTTCCAAAAAGAAGGTTCATTGAGATCAAAGGTGCACCAATAGCAGCGGCACTGCATGGGCCTAATTAAAATCAATTCTAGTAATTAGGGTAATTTTAGGTGCTGTTGGATGCTGGGATTGTTATGGTGCATTCTGCATCTATTTTGAAAAATGTGAGATATTAGCCAGATGCAGCCATCATTATCTCCGCACATTGTGAGGTGCCTTTTGATGTTTTTTGACTGACTTTGGGTTGAATCAGGTTGAATTTTCATTTTCAATTTTTTATCATCATCCCACTCTTCATGTTTGACACATACTTTTGTTCATGCATCATACATACATGTATCACTAGCATTCCTAGGAACCTTTTGAAGCTAGATATAGAATCATGTGCATTGATAACAAAGGGGAACTGAAGAAATATTTTGGCTGAAATCATCCCTCTCAATGGAATTTTTTTTCTTGGACCTGTTTGTCACATCTGTGGTTGACCTAGGCTCTTAGCCTCACTTCAGAGACTCAAAACACTCTAATGAAATGTTATCATCAAACCATCTCACAGCAGCAAACAACACAGAAACATGCAAATTCTACCTGCGCACCTGACCACCAGGGAAATAAGTAGGTAAACATTGTGTCTTTGTGAACAAGAAGTATCGGCAAAGATGATTACACCAATATCGACTTTGTCTAATGAAACTTAGCCAATCAAAGGTAAAACAAAAGGAATCGTGATTACATCTGTGTATTCTTTCCCTGTTTTGCATCCCCTGTGCTGCTTCCTGCGAGTCTTTTCTGCTGGTTTTTCACAAAGTTCACCGTGTTTGCATTAATGTTTATGGACAAGAGCAAGACTGTAGCGGTTTTGGTTGTTGTGATGTCTTTCTAAAAACCTTGTTTGTCCACCAAGGAACCAATATAAAAGAAAAGGATCTTGTCAGCCAATTAGGGCAAAACTGGATTTTGTTACAATAAAAATTGCATGTGAGATTTATATGGCCCCTTTGGTAAATACAAAGTTGTTCTATCCCAGGATATGTTGAAGATGGGGATTTGGCCTAGTGGTTTGCACATGCTGTCCCTGAGTGCTGGCGATTGTTGCCTTATGCCAGGGTCCGTGGGTTCGAATCCGATAGGAAGCTATGTCTTTCACCTTAGAAACCCGTTGTTATTATTTGCCCTTCAGGATATGTTGGAAAGTGCTATTGGCAGCTACACTTGATATGACAGTGAAATTTAGTTGAAATTGAGCAGGAGTGTCGTACGATTGGGAGGAGGACTACAAGTTTTGGCGGTGTATCTTGTTTGACATGTCTGTCATTCAATCAAGAGATATTCAGATTATTTCTGCCGTTGTATTAAAAATGATTTTCCTATGATGATGTATTATGTCCCCTTACCATCTATGGTGCCTCAAAATGTTCCATATTGATCCACTGGGCTCCTAATAATGACATTAATAGACGTAAGTTATTCCCTGGTTGACGCTTTATGTTGGAAGTAACATGTCCCCCAATCATTCCTTGTTGGTGTGATAGTTTCATTGTTTCCCAAACAAATTGAGCAGAAGGATGGAGACAGGTTACAGATCTTTAACCCAAAAGAAAAATGTCAAGGCACATTCTTTTAGAAAGCAAATTTGTGTTGTGTTCTCAATGTATTGCGTTGGTCTGAGCTATTGAGGAATATTCCTTCTAATCCAGGTGGTTCCACAGAGTCAACAGGAATGCTGCAGCACCCTGTTTACTTGTATCACTGAAGAGCTAACAGACAAGTTGCTGATAGCATGTCTGCAAGCCTACACATCAGGGCCCACGATATCAGGCAGAATTTCTGAAACTGCTAGGAGTTGTACCAACACTAAACAAAAACAATTGTTCAGAATCAACTTATCGAATGTGCACTTGGTCACCTTCAGTCGATCTCCACTCAGCTTATGGACAGCTTCCAAACACACCATTCTTACTAAGATATCATTGATCTTCACAAAGAATAACTTGATTACTAAAGTCAACAACCTACCCTACTACACGAACATCTTCAAATGAAGTAAACATAGGATCATACACTGGACAAATTTCTACCTTACAAGTTATACCTGATGAATGCACTGATCATCTGGATGGTAGCACTTGAACCTGCTGATCTTTCAGCGGTTTCTGGGTGTTCTTTCTTTATCTGGCGATTGGAAGCGGTTTCACTTGTGGTGGCATTGCAGTCAAGTGATGTGGTGATAAAAATGCCTGGTGATTTAAAGAACATTGGACTCAACTCAGCAAAATGAACAGCCATTTTCTGTCTCAAACTCTATTGCATAACATACTTTTATGCTGGCAATTCGCTTGGGTTTGGTTGAGCTGCTGCTTTAGATCACTGTGATGGTTCCTTGGTGTAGATTCAACCAGAAAAAGCTTTTGAGTCCAGTTCAGTGAGGATTCTTAATGCAAAGCATTTCAAGCGGTTTGGACTGCAAACTCAAGTGATCATGGAAAATTCTAGTGATGAGTCTAGAGATGAGGTCCACAACTGCTTGATCAGTTTTGATGAATCTATGGTATGGAATTTATCAGGAAGTAGAGAACCATGCATTTTACATTTCTCCAGTTGGTGAAGTTATCAAAACAAGAGTAGTTTTGGTGAATTCTATGAGTGAACCACATATGTATATGCTCAGTTCATGGGTAAAGGCTGTTGCTTTTAGTGTTGGTGGAGTTCATTGAAGTGTACTTTGTTTGGTTGAGTTGGTTGCTTTGGTATTTATATCTAAGCCCATTTTTCCACATCATTTGATATTCTCCAATGATACTTGTCAATTAATTCATCATACGATCCTAAACTCAACAGCAATGAAACGTCTTATGCATAGGCAATGGAGTAAATTGATCTGATAATATCCAGACTGGTACCATTAGGTTCTAAATCAATCTGGCAATGTTGGCATTGTGAGAGTCTGAAGTAAACCTCATGCCTGAGAACTACTGATCATCTTCCAGACAGGACTTTCACCATCTTGTCTGTTGTGTTGTGACCTTCTAATCTTTAAGTACCGGTATATGTCACTTAGCCTTTCTACATTTGACAACCTTGGTCTGGTACACTCGCTGACTCAGGGGCCCAGCTGAGGAAATGCTCAACTTATTGTCATAGCTACTTCGTAACCTTCAACTTTCATATTTGAAAGACTAGAAATCCTCCCATGGCAAACACGGGGAATATAGTCGATAGATTCTCATGCAGACACCAAAAATTATCGACCTCAGATCTAAAGAGCCTCTTGGAGCCAGATAAATGGATCTCACCTTTGCATACAAGTATCATAAAATGATATTCTTTGGAAACATAGGAAAGTGTACCAGCTCAGACAGTCCCCTCCCTTGGAAATTATCGTAAAAGCCAAGCCTCTCTCCGAAGATGCTTTTTCCAATCTGATAAGGGAGTACATGTTTGGAAAGATTGATGGCTGCCATCCCTCTGACCATCTGGTTCTGGTTCCATCCTTCTTGTCTTCTGGAGGACAACCAGTTTATGATACGGCAGTACAAGCATGCATGACTTTATTCCTATACTATAATTACTTTTCCTTGAACTTGGTACTGGGGCATTTGAGAATGTATTAGTTCTGGGTTACCTTAGTATTAGTGAAGTGATTGCTGTCTCTGATGTCAAAGTTCTATGCTCAAGATAATCTGATAAGATTTCACCTCATCCATTAAAAGTATTAAGATAGAGGGTACGGATATTCGAAGTCGCATGTCTCGTGATTGGTATCATTGGTTGAATAACAACCCTGGCATGTAATGTCAGAGAGATTACGCCAAAGCGTGGCCATCATATTTGACATGAATTATGACAGTCTAGGGATCATAAGGAAACACTGTAGTGCATTATTTGGTAAAAGATGTAAAAGTTCCCCAAGGTGTCTGTTTTGCTCTGTCTTGGTGGATAGTCGCATATTGTTATGCGTCTTCGTGTCCAGTCCACTTATCCACGTAATTTAGGAAAGTGTACTGACTTCAAAATGTCAAATCAAGTTACCCGTATCTGAGGAAGCAATCGCCAAAAAAACTGCACATTCTGATAAACTGATCACTTCTAGGGGCTCATTAGACTCAACTAAAAAAATTAGATACCATTTTTAAGGAAATTGGCCAGATCGCTGTTTGTGTTGTGGGAGTCATAGCGATAATACTAATATCCTGCATTCTTTGATTCTCCTTGTGTAATGGTTGTAAGATTGGACAAAATGGCCAGAAGCAGACGACAGGAGAATGTGTCGGTTTTGCTGCAGGTCAAATTGTATTAATTAATGTCGTCATTTGTTTCTCATTCTCTATCTACGTTTATATAGCCTGATGGTTGAATGTTACTAAGTGGAAGTGTCTTTTTTTTCATCAAACCAAATCTGGCCAAGTCCTAATGTGGAAGGATTCAAAGCATCTACTCATTTCACTCTTTTCAGCCTGGCATTTCACAAGTTGTGGTCAAACTGGGTCCCTCGGTCCAACTCAAGTGCAATGTGACTCTGCCTACCGGCATGAAAAGTTCAACGTGACTGTGTTCAGTGAAACATCTCCGCCAGCCATGCCAGGGGCTGTAAAATTGCCACGTGGTGCTCAGATGTGGGAGGTACCGAACACTGGAATTTATGGGTAAGAATTTTGTACCAGATGGAGCATGAATTGCTGTTCCATCAGACTGGGCAACTTTGTGGATGGTCACCATCTTTGCTAGCCTATTACTTTGGTCACTCTTGGTCAATTTTCATGATGTATTGCTTATACTTTATCGGTTGGTTTAACATGATGACCAAGGAATTGCCTTATTTTACCCACCTTCTGTATGATGAATTGGCTGGTCGTGTCATTATTTTAGCAATAGGGGAATGGTATATCAGATGAAGACCACTGTCAGTCCTTTACACTTTTTCATGTCTCATGTTCATGAAAAAGTTCTTAAATGCCAAAATGAGGGTCCATAATGTTGTCTTACCAGCTATCCTTCAGTCTATTACAATAATTAGATTTGTCATTTTGAAACATACCCTAGTTCTAGTTGTTTGAATATTATGAAATATCACAGCTGTCTATGATATTGCATGAGGTGGACTATAAAAGAACAGAAAATCTTCCTAATTGCTCCCTTGTTAATTGCAAATAGAAAGCATTTGAATAACAAAACAATTCTCTCTTATTTACCCATACAGTGTAATGTATATATGTATATAGTGTAGTGTTCTTAGCTTTATTCATAGGCTTTGATTACCATTCAGCTAAACAGTTGGTTGGGATTGGTTGCTGTTGTTGTTCCCAGCTTTATTGAATACTATGATACCACTCACCTAAACAATGGGTGGGATTGGTTGTTGTTCCTAGCTTTATTGAATACTATGACTACCCATTCAGAAAACAATAGTTCGGGATTGGTTGTTGTTCCTAGCTTTATTGAATACTATGACTACCCATTCAGAAAACAATAGTTTGGGATTGGTTGTTGTTCCTAGCTTTATTGAATACTATGACTACCCATTCAGAAAGCAATAGGTGGTATTGTGTTCCTAGCTATATTGAATACTATGACTACCACTCAGCTAAACAATAGGTTGGGATTGGTTGTTTTGTTCCCAGCTTTATTGAATGGTATGACTACTATTCAACTTAACAATAGGTTGGGATTGGTTGTTGTTCCTAGCTTTGTTGAATACTATGACTACCCATTTGGTTGGCACTTGTGAAATTCAAAAAAGGTATGATGTTCATCCCATGTGCCTTCATGAGTACAGGACTGCTATGATCCATTCATTTTAAGTGACTTTTTTCTCAAAGTTTCAAATCTTTGCTTCCAGTGTGACAGCTGTCGGTGCTGCAGGGGGCAAAGGAGTGAAGAGGAAGGACCGGGTCAACAGTGGCGGTTTTGACCCATCATATGGCTCATCGGTGTATGCCCGATTCCACTTCACAAAGGGTGAAAAAGTGTACATGATCATTGGTCAGAAAGGTGAAGATGCATGTAATAAGGTAAGATGCGGTCGATTTTAAAACAATTGTTCATCTTTTGACTCGAGTCGAAGTATTTATTGTTGCCGAAAAGGTATTTCCATCATATTTCCACTGTTACTGGCTAACTTTCCACAGCATGAAACATTAAAAAAACTTTTTTTCTTCAAGTCGTCTAGAGTGTAGTGCAACTCTTCAGTGTCGCTCTCTCGTTTGATAGTGAACATGCTTTGAAAAGCATTATGGCACCCTGTCATGGTTTTCCCAAGTGTTAATGAGTGTTGCAACTTCCAGAAATGGCTGAGCAACTAACCAAGAATATCACCACAGCATCCTACGACCACGAACACATAACTCATTGTCAAGGGCCACAAGATCCACCCTATGAGTCATTGATGCGAGCAGACATTCTTTGCTATGAGCAGAGGGCTCATTATCTCTTGGGTTGGAAGACATTGCTTCGTCTCTCATCAGAAGCAACGACATAGTGTCAGGTGCATGATCATTGCAATCTGGCATGGATGTTTGTTGAAAAACACTGTTCCTTCAACTTTATGACCAATCTTTGCGACCAGTATTGCAGGTACCAGAGTTTCACTGGATGGTATGTTCTTTCAAATATATTCTCATCTATTGAAGAAGAATATCCTGAAGACTTTGAGCTGTGGATACATCTGTTTCCTGCCAAATAGCCTTGGGATTCATCCCCATAACTTGGCTAGGAGTACTTGTTTGGTTTCGTATAAGGCTTCTTTTGACGAACGCACACTTGTTTGAACTGTTCATGCTTGGTTCAAATGCTTGCCATTTCTTGGTTCTGACATAGTTGCCATTATGGTGGAAGATAGTACACGAGGAATGTCAAGAAATGTAAGTTTGGGAGCTGTGGCCTGTACACTATTGCTCCTCATATAGAAACTGTTTAAATAATTTGAAGACTAGTCAAGCTGCAAGAACTGAACGAAGAATGCAATGCAGTTGATTTTGTGGTGAAGGCTGCTTGCATTGAATATTGATCCCGCACAAGTGCTGCATGAAGGATCTACCAACTTGCACTTCCATTGGAAATGTAACCACTCAGAAGCCTTGCACGCACCAGAAGCTTTATGATCATAGCTGATTGGTCCGTGGTACTGTCAATTTCATGTCATGCCGATGCCATCCTGTAAAATATGTGCAATAGTGGGATAATCAGTTGGCGTTCTCTGCAGCTACTTGAAATCTAACAGCAGTTGGAATTATGTGGTAGTTCTCTGCTGAATGGTTTGTGGCACCAGTCTCTCAAAATACAAGAATCTAGTGTATTAGGTAGTTCTCGCCCGATTTGTTTTACTCTTGGTCCAAGAAGCTTGTTGGAACAGGTCCTATGGCATTCAAGACCAACTGAATGTGGCCAAATCTATGATCCTGTTGCATGATTAGGGCTGAACGATGAGTGCAAAGATAATGTTGGAATGCGTGGGATATTTGATCTATTTAGGATGAAACATGGTCTCATCAGTGACACGACACATCGCATGATATTCCTCTTCACCACTTATGACCTATTCAAGTGCTTCCCTTGAAAATTTCTTCCTCCTAACTTGATTTACTAATTTGGGCTGCATTTATAGACAGATTTGGTTCTGACAAGAAAGCTAAGAGAAAACTAAAAGGTGAAAAATCTCCCTGCATTGTTGATGTTTTCTGCAGATGGTACACCCTTCGATGAAGCTTTTCCATGTTTTCTGACTCTTTGATTCCAATAATTGCTTTTCCAAGTCATCTAATGATTCACATCCACTATACCATAACTGTCTTACGTTATATAATTGCAAGATAATGATGGTCAACTTGTTTATCAATATCAAACCGTTGTCATTTCCCAGCACGCTCCAGACAGCATTTTAGGCTCCCTGTCGATCTAATGATAAGTCTTGTGGGAATGGAAAGCCAGATTGACATGAAAAATGACAGTGTGGTAGCCCACATTGAAGGAACTGTCTTACGAAGACGAGAATATCATTTTGGCAACATTCCCAACAGCCTGCTTCAGCATACTCACCAATATTGTCAGTGTCACCAATTTCCTTGCATTAGGAATAACAGCTTTGAGGTTATTCCCCATGCCAGTGGATTCTGTGGGTTAATCTAGAAATGGTCATGATTTGGCTGGTGTGATTTACAGTATGTTCCCCTGATTGCATGCTCAGCTCCCCAGAATATTGATGAGCAAGGAGTCGCTTAGCTTCATGTCATGCTTCAGCAATTTTCCTCCTCAAGCCAACTTTTTCCCTAAAATGTAATTGCATCATACAACCATTGGTGGCTTCAAATGGGATTGTCATCATCAGTCAGTTTTTGTCCAGTTAGGTGTGGTATTGGCAAGATTCATGCCATGATACCTATGAAATGTGTTCTGTTGGGCCTATTATTTTGATTTTCATCAAAGTTTGCAATTTGGCCTGATATAGTGTTTGGTTCAGCAGTTCAAACCCTTTCATTCCCTTGTTGAAATTCCTTGGTTACAGATGTACGAGCCTACACTTGGAAGCACATTGTTATAACTGCCCTTCTTGGGATGTGACTGAAGAGGTATGGACATGAGGTCCCTGAGGTTGTCAGTTCAGCTTCTGCTTGATCCAGACTCTTTGATGCTGACTGCTGGACCATTGTTGTTTGATATTCTGCAGCTGTGGTTGGGTGTAGTTGACTCGTTTCTTCGGCAATGTTTTGACTCTTGCTTACATGCAGGGTGCCAAATGAGGACACACTCACAGGGGTAACAAAGTGAGGACACAGTCACTGCAAGAATCATCTAGGATCCTGGGTATTGCAAAAAAAACATTTTCAATCTATTGCCCCCAATATGTAATCTGTGTGTAGCATGGCCGAGTCACTGCAAGGAATTGCAGATGAACCTAGCACCCTATTCATCAAACATGGAGATTCTGGCTCAAAAGACATCTTTCGCGCTTTTATTCATGAGTGTCATCTTCTTGTTCATTTGTCATTCTCTCGTTATCTCTCTAATTAGTGTTACGATGCGGAATTGAATTACGTTATGGGTGTAATTGGTTTTAATAGACTTCCTTTAGATTTTGGCCATTGGTCAACATTGACCCTTATGGTTACATTTGGAGTCAGTCCCAGTGAACCAGTGTGATATTGCATGGGTGGGTACATATCATGTGAGTCAAAATACAGGGATATGGACTTCTGTATTCAGTTGTTACATGTAGATCGTTGGCCTCTTCCTTGCCGTAAAATCAGATATGTTCCCCTTGAATCTGACCTCTCTATTTTGACAAATTACACTTTCACCATACATTCTGGATCACGGATATTCCACGCTTGATTAATGTTGGTACACTCCTTATTGAATGTAGCCTGGTAACCACTGCTTCTATCTGACTCAGGGGGATTAGTTTTGGCAAAATTTGTTTCGGAAATTATTGACCATTATTTTCGTGGGTGCAATTAAGGACCAGTTTCTTATGTTGATCATGTCTCAGTGCGATTGGTGTAGCAATCAGTATGGTTTCCCTTCTGATTGAGAGATGTCACGGAGACTTGTGAAGCATGTAAAGAGCCATCTGTGTGGTGGTTGTGGTTCATGGACAACATAGATGTACTACAAGTACACTTCTAGTTTAATAATAAATTTTATTAATTCCAAAAGAGCTAAATTACATATGTAAACAATTCTCCAGGGCTGAGGCTGAAGAAGCATTAGTAGCCCTGGAGGATAGATCTACAATAAATTTACAGAGTCTTTTTGGCGGGAGATACATACTGCTAACAAAAATATATATATGTAAGGTGAGATTATAGATGATACGATTAATGAGCAAAGGAGAAAGAGAGAGAGAGAAAACAAACACAAAAAAGAAATAATAATAAAATAAAAATATAGGGAAATTCGGAGGCGTGGTAGATGACAGGTTGCAGTGAAAGCTGGGTGATTATTCTTCATAGCTTGAAGGATTGAAAGGAGAGATTACATTCAGTTAGATGAGATGCTTGATTTCACAAAGAAACAATCCTACTCTTTCAATGACTTTATTATTTGTTGCATGAGACAAATCTTTGTTACCATGGATCAAAATTTGCAACCTGTCATCCAGCCGCCTGTAATTGTTGTAGACAGTAAGGAATAATGGCAGCTCACCAAGGTCATTAAGTCACATGGCCTAGTCTTCACGAAGGATCCCTTTCCACTGCTTAATGCACTGATACTGGTGTTTGTATTTTTTTTATTCTCTCAAAATTGTTTGCCCTGGTCATGACTGACATGGGCCTCAGGCACAGAGGGACATTATTTTTTCCAACGCTCATCCTGAGCATCTTCTGCATGTTTCCCAATGAGAACAATCTATGCTTGCTATTCTATTCCCCAATATCTTTCAGAGCAAGGACAGCTCCAGGGTTAAAGATTCTATTATCAGGTTTTCTCAAACACGATGCAGGCTGTAGGAGCTTCCCCACACGTTATCAGCGATTGATTCATAACATGTTTCACTCTTGTCTCTAGTTGATCTCATCACAACCTCACGCTTCAGGCATCCATCCTGTCATGTCGTGTTCATTGCATGGACAAAATCCGTTAGTTTTCTAATATCTGCTGAGTGTCCGTCACTTTTTCATCACAGTTTTGGTCCATCCTAGGATTTGACATATCTCTCACCCAAGTGGAATCAAAGGCGATCAAATTGTGATAAGACCTTTGGGGAGTAAGTTGCTGATATTGTTTCCTCGGCCCTGGGGGAGGTCTTGCCTGATATTCTCTATCCATTACAAAACATAGCAGTGGTCAGCATGGTGTAGAAAAAAATCAAGAAAATCAGCAGATGTTAATTGATTTTTCTACAGTGTGGTGAATACAACTCTGCATTTCACTTAACTGCGTAATGATAAATGGAATCTTCCATCCGTAGTTACTATTTTCTGGAGACAGTTTTTAAATCCAACTTTCCAGAGGTTTTTCAACATGACCAAATAACATTTTGGAAGTAGGACAGCTAGTACCTTAACCTTTGTTATCTTCAGGGAGTATGCTTCAAAAATGCCACCTTAAATGTGTGCACTCTTTTAACCACAGCCTGCAGTGCATTTCTATTACATTCCTAATAGGATGAATAAAACTACGATCATTCTGGATGTCACATCAATCGCAGCCCACAACACACGAACCTTACGGGAATCATACCTGAAGATTGGATCTCGAATGTCATCGGCATGAAAAAAAGCCATCAATATTTTATTAAAACTTCAAAGTAGATTTTTCGATTTTAATGTCAGAGAGGTAACATCAAAGTTGTTGGGATTGACTGCAAAATTCTGGTGAGGATGGGCAGAAAGTCATTAGCTGGGATTATAGTTATTCCCCTTCATTGGAGATCTTGAAGAAATAAGAAAATTGGGGTGGTACTTGACATCATGTAAAAAAGGTCCCATACTTCAGTGTTTCTGGCCTGAGCAAAACTCTATCATGGTACTGTACAAGGGTAGGGCCACTAGATAATCCAGCCATATGATAGCTATATCCGACATTCCAAGCCCTTCGCTAGTTTCCCCTTATCTGCTTAGTAGTAAATGGTTTCAAATCAAAAACTAAATTGAGAACTTTTTGACTATATTTTCAGGCTCCTAAAAGGGCAAAACATTTGTGTGATTTCGGAATCACCGATCGAAAAGATGCTCATTTCTTTGCCAATAGGTCTGGTGGGGGTGGCGGAGGAGGTGGTGCCACCTATGTCTTCAAGGTAAGATATTCTTAAATGGTCCTTAGAATAGAGAAATTTGTGAAAAATGAGCAAGTTGTACCCACTTCCTGACGCCTTCAGAACATTGACAGCTTCTCTTCCTAAAACATGGGCAGAATGAGCAAAACTTGATGTGCAGTATGCTTGCCATTTTACGATCGCTATCACTGCACCTTCTATGCTGCTACTGCTGTGAATAAACAGCATGAAGTCATCTTGGTACTTTACTACTACATTGAAACATTTTACTACACAACTCTCGTAATCCTGTGACAAATCTATGTCTATTTCTAAATGACACGAGAATCTTCTTCTTCGTCGGAATAATCGCTGTTTATCGGTAGTTAGATTATTTTTACATTTTCCTGGCTGTAAGCAGCATTGTGCATTTTTTTCCTAAACATTCAACATAGCCAACGAATTTTTCCTTGGTAAAAAGTTGATAGATGTTTATGAATCTCTTTCTCGTGTCTATTCTTCGTGGGGAGATTACGCGCATGGTTGTTGTCTCCTAGCTGGATTATTGCATAGTCATCTTGAAAGATGTATCGCGCAAGATGATGGAAATTTTTTGCATCACTAGAGTAGCTAATACCCCACTTGCAGATCACTTACTGTAATATGTGCACATCATTGTCAAAGTGGACCACAAGATTCACTAATCGTTCTATTGAACTTCAACCGCTAAGTGACGGATGATGATGTCCATCATGGAATTGGTCTAATTCCCTGACCTGCTGTTTTCTAATGGCAGTGCTATGAAACAGAGGTCAAGCTTGCCCCTCTGAATATTCTAGTCTAGTGGAATCTTAGGGCATGAAACAACAGTCAAATCATGTAATGAGTTTGATAAAATTCAGGAGTTTTCAAGAATTTGCAGTTGAAAAATTTGCAGGTTCTGGTCTTCAATATGGCTGCAAGAGCCACCATTTTGAGATCGGTTTCTTGCAATTTCAGTGTTAACCAATTGTACAATCAAATTTTTGGTACATTTTTCGGTTGGGGCCTATATAAGCTGAGGTGACTAAAAAATGTGGCCGCCCCTGGCCATTTTCACATGCAGGGTTATGCCACATTCAGCATTGCTCTTGTTCATGATCAGTTCATGATATTGCTTATTACAGCTGGATGACAAAGGACAGCCTGTGCCACTTATCATTGCTGCTGGTGGAGGTGGGCGGCCTTACAGAGCAAAGTCTTATCGACTGCGAGCACCATCTCTGGAGAGAGAGGTACAGAGAACATGTCGGACAATCAGACAGCCACGATATGTCGGTCGTAATGCTGTAACACACCTTCTGGGACCAGGTGAGTTGCCCTGTTATGTAAATTTACATTTTGTAAATGAATAGGCCTGTGTCACACCAAACATTTTCTACTTCATTTCATCATTGCATCAGTAAAGGCTGACTTGGTTTTTTCCTTGACTACAGGTGGTGGAGGGGGTTGGAATGACACACGACAATACAAACATGCAGGACAGTCGCTAATGGAAGGAGCTGAAGGTGGGCTTTCCTGCAGAAGAGCTCTTAATGGACTTGGGTGGGAGATCAATGGAGGGTTTGGAGGTGGTGGTGGTGCGTGCTCAGCAGGAGGTGGAGGTGGAGGATATATAGGTAAGCAGAACCTAAATATGTCTGTCTTCTTTGGGACCAACTGAAATCACACGATATCAGGAAAAGGTCCAACAAGGAGATCAATTTTTTCTGATTCTTCATCTCTTCAACAGGTGGTAAGGTTGCAGAGAAAGATGACTATGAAGCAGACGGATGGTTTGGAATCAACTACATCGCAAAAGAAGGCGAAGTTGATGAAGATTTGTTGATGGAAGAATTTTGTGGTAAGTTTCCCAACAGTCCAACATATTTTGAGTCAGTATCACAAATGTTTAGAGATACATGCGGCTAATGTGGCAACTAGGCCGATATTTGAAATCTCTCATATATGTTGTGTCATTGTTTCAGGGCTGAATATGGAAAGTGGTGATGCAACGTTTGAGGCAAGTTGTCACTGCGGACATTTTTGTCGGCTCAAACCAGATAATGAAGTTGTTTGTGAATGCAAGCAGGATTACAGTCTGGCAAGTGATGGAATAAACTGCATTCCCACAGGTTAGTGCTCGGGGATGTAAAGTTGGCCTAAGAACTCAAGTGCAGATGAAGAAAATTGTTGTGTGGGGACATGGTCGATAATTGTTGTTAATTTGTTTGTTGTCGTGTTGTTGAATTGTGACGTCTGTTTTGTATCAACAAGTCATCATGTAATGAACCAACCGGCATCCACAAAAGACCATTCTATCATAATCAAAATCCACAATTTTTACCTTTAGAAGTACTTATGAATTTGCAAAAGGATATGACACAGTACTTTTTACTATTTTTTCTCATTTTTTTCTCCTTTTCATCTGCTGTTTGACCACCAGCTGTGGTATTTAAAAAACCAATAATCCCAGGTAAGCATAAGATTAGATTGTGGTGCCACCTTAGATAGAAATGGTGACCTAGTCCCATCAGAAGTATTCTAGTTCCATAGAGTTCTGCTGTAATCCTGTACTACACTACTTCACCACACACATTGTATCTATAGCCACTGTATCAGAACACTTGCTTGTTGAGGTGTGACTGTGAGATGAGCAAACAGGATGATTGATATTTATCAATTGTCCTTCTGCATTTCAGTACTAACAGAAAAGCCAAAGGAGCAAACCAACAAACTTGGACGAATCGAGACTGCACCTCATAAGGACCTCTCAACGACAGCACTAATTGGGATTATCGTGGGTGCAATCATTGCCACCATCTTCATTACCTTTTTCTTTGTGCTGTTCTGTAAGTACAGTATGTATAATATTATGATTCTTTTACAATTCACAATTCACCTCTTTGCACCTTTTTACGTTGCATTTTTGGTAACCGAGTCTCTGTTTTCACCTTTTGCTCTGAACACTTCCCAATCAAAAAATTTCAGTGCACACCTTTCCCCCTCCAAATTCGCCAGTGTGCTGCTAAGTCTCCATGGATACAGCAAAATGCACAGCACAAACAAAAATGGGTATGTCCTGTAAGCGCGGAGGTTCTGCAAAACATTTATAACTTCTCTTATTTGTTTCAGTGCGGAAGCAGAAGCACAAAAGACAGATGGCCATGAGGCTTGAAGTCCTGACTGGTTTCACAGCACCAGCAGATTCTCAACTTGAACGCTTGCGACAGACAAATGCGATCACTGAACACAATCCACACTATGACGTGTGTGGAGCTAAATGTTCACTTGATGATCTGATGCAGACGCCAAGGGAGAACCTCACTTTGGTCAGGTAAGCACATACAACAACGAACTCATATTCCCTTCCCCAAAGCCTGGCCATAGGCGTTCAGTATTTCCAGCTGCTGAAGGTCATCTTTGTTGGTGTTATCAGTCACAACACAAGGATTCATATAAAAATAACTTCATCACTATCATGAACATTTGCTTTGATTTTCCTAATGGTACTGAATGATGTCTTTCTTCTTTTAGTGCACTTGGCCAGGGAGCTTTTGGTGAGGTTTACAAGGGATATCTGGTGAACCACCCACCAGACAAACCTGGGAAACTACCTGTTGCTGTCAAAACATTACCAGCAATGTCAACTGAACAATCAGAAATGGACTTTTTGATGGAGGCCTTAATAATGAGGTGAGCTATCCTTCCCTTGTGAAGAAAGTTGAAGATCTAATGCACACATCAAAGTGCTTCATACAGTACAGGTCACAATTGACATCCCTAAATTTGCGTAAGTTACACGTAACTTACGCAACAACTCACAAGCTTTGTTACGCGGAACTTATGAGTTGAGTTACGCGGTGAATTACGCGAATTTCGCTAGCTACGCAGTGATTTACGAGGCGAGTTACGTGATTTTGGCAAGTTACGCAGTGAGTTACGTGAAACCAAAGCCGTGAGTTACGCGTAACCTACGCGAAGCCATAGGGATGTCAATTGTGACCTGTACTGTACTCTTCCCAACTGAATCGTGGTGTATGTGATGTGTCCTCGTTGGAGCAAGGAAGCTCTACTAACTCAAGGCATGTGGGTGTCTTGCTCTGAAATTCATTTTACAGGATTATTAGAATACCTTTTATAATAAAGATATTTTGGGAGCCTTCTGATTAATTCCCTCCTTTGATAGAAGTGCATTTCTACGGTGTTCTATACCTTTTATGATAACATGTGAATAAAGTTGGCAACCAAAGCCAATTAGTCTGGGTAAGGTTTATGGAGGAGGCATCTTGTAATTACTTGAAACATAAGGAGATTATTTCTCCTCTGTTTCCTGTGTTCTTGCTGGAATCGGGTTTTAGAGCAGAGTGGTGGAATTTTAACCCATTAGTTTTGTGTATAACGGCTCAGTTGGTATATGGGTCACAACAACACCCGTCAGTGACTCGGAGAAACAATGATACATTAATTATCATTTTCTTCTTCTAGTAAATTTGACCATCCATACATTGTGAAATTCATTGGAGTGTGCTTTGAGAAGCACCCACGGTACTTGATACTTGAGCTATTGGCAGGCGGTGACCTGAAGTCATTCCTGCGTGACAACAGACCCAAGCCTGTAAGTATCTGCATAGCATGATGTATACATTAGTCAAAACACCCGGTCAAACCATTCAATATCATTTACATTATTGAAAATTTTTGAACAAAATAAATCACAATATCTTGCATACATTTACATATGGCCATCATCATCAGATCACCTGAAAAATATGACAGACACCAAACACCATACTTCCATACAATCGCATTTCCAGTACTAAAGATCTTCGGTTGTGGAGCATTAAATGATTTCTTATCATAACACACAACTGAGCAAACAACTTTTACATGTGTGACGTGTGACAGCTGAGCCTTTTCCTTGCCTAGTCCAGGATGGATATCTTCCGTTGTGAAATAGACTTGATGTTTTCTGTGCATTACAGGAATTTGACAGCTATTCTTATGGTCTACCTAGATCAATATCTTACATATACTCCAAGCAATTGGTAAAAACATTTCAATTTGTATTCTGTACCGATAACAGTAGACTACAAATCATCAAAACTTCTAGGGGAATCATACACCAATGACTAACAATTCCTTTCCCTCGACTAGAATTAAATTAGACAGTAGTACAGGAGGTCTTACTAAAACTATTAAAGATAATGTATCACGGATATTTTCGCGGGCCACGAAATTCATTGTTTATTTACATTTTGTTTGTTTATGTCCAGGTTTTCTTTGTCTTATGAGTAATTTGTTGGTGGCATGTCTCTCTCTTGAATGTCAAAAACATTCATTTTGGTGGGTTGGCATGTCCAAAAAGTCCAAAATAACATAATGTAAACATCCATGTTTACAAACATTGAATGTAAACAATGAAGTCGTGATATATTATCTTTAACTGAACACTTAGACCTGTTAATAGATGGTTTAAAGATTTCGTTTTTGGCGAAGCTGTTGAAAGGTTCCATGAATAATTTCTTACAGAGATCTTTCATCAAAAGTCAGTTATTGAGCAATACATGGGAATCCTTTCTGAACAAATTTGGTAAAAAAATAAAGGCCAGTTATATCCTTAACAACACCTGCAACTATTCGTAGTAGCCTACATTAAAAAAACATACAAAAGTATATCATCAACATCTCTCATCCGACTAACAAAACCAATACCAGAATCCTTGCAGTGAAAAAAACAACATCTACATTCCATTGTACAGCATAACTTCACACCCTATCTTGTCAGTCCACAAACCTTCCAAACCCTAAAGTACCCCTTCCCACCATGTGTACAGCTAATAGTCTGCAGTGAATATAAGGCAGAATACAGTGTGTCCATCTTGTGGTTTTCTGAAGAACTGCTCAGGTGCCTGCCACTTTTTCAGCTGCAGTGGTATTTCGATATTCATAACTGTATCAGAAAGTTGTTCTTGGGGTTCTTAGGTTTGTTCTGTGTTGTGCCTTAAGTGTCCTTTTCGTATCGAACACACGGCCCTAGTCCAGACGGGGCTAATGAAAAAATGCAGTGTACATCTTCATTCCAGTTCCAACCTTCTCCACTGATGATGAAGGATCTCCTGCAGTGTGCCATTGACATCGCTAAGGGATGCCAGTATTTGGAGATGAATCATTTCATCCATAGGTAGGGCATGTTGATGAATTCCTTCAGTTAGCTACACTTTCTATAAATCTCTCTTCATTAGTAAATGTATCTTTGAAAACCATTGTCTTGAGGCTGTAACGTTACATTGGTGATTTTCTCTTTGTTCTCTTACATGATGTAACTGTAGAATGCTGAATCTGTCGCAGACCAAAAAGGCAGATGTTTAAATTGTATGTCTCTTTCCAGGGACATTGCTGCAAGGAATTGCTTGCTGACAAGTAAGGGGTCAGACAGAGTGGTCAAAATAGCTGATTTTGGAATGGCTAGAGATGTATATAGGTAAGGTACTCCTCTGTCATCATCATTTCTTCACTAACCATTAACATGACTTGAGCCATTTTACCATCTCCATTGAACTTCCATGGTCCATTCTTCACATGTTCATTAACTGAAAGAAACCATTTGATACATCATCAATCACGTCTGCATCCTGACACAAATAGTCACTGATGTTCCTCCAATACCATCATGTCGTACCTATTCCTCCAATACCAACATATCATTCAATTGTCACCATCACCAATTAGTTTACTTGATCAAAGTATCTCGGTCTGAAACTGAATGACGTGACGCAGAGAACCCCACGACAGTGACTTGGACGACGTTACGTCAGAGTTGACCATTGCTGAATCACGGATTGCGTCACGTCAGCTGGTTTCAGATCGAGGTTCTTGTTGCTATTTCGGCGGAAGTGCGCAGAACTTGGAATTTGGGATTTGTCTATACTGATGACATTTAAAAAGAGGGCAAAAATCAGGCAACTTGGATGTGGTAAAAAAGGGGTTTTCATTGATGTTCTAATGTCATAACATCACAACACCGTTTTGCCTAACGATTGAATCAAAAGACGTGGTTCAACAATGCGGTGGTCAAAATGGTATTATGACATCTGTGGTTCGACTTTCACCTCATCCTATTTCTGCAACTCCATCTTTTTGGACACCATTTTGGTCACTTCAGAATTGAGCAGACTATCCCATTCTATGAGAAACATTCATTCATGTCATCCTTGAACCATGCCACAACATCATCTGCTCCTTCACCCCACCTCACTAACAGCATGTAGGGTGAACCCCTGTGGGTTCAGGAGTCAAGCTCCACCACACCCTATGGAGGACTAATTCCCCAAAACAAAGGGAAACAGCATGATCAGATTCCCTTTCCGTTAGATATAGTGTGAAGAAAAGACGGAAAAGGTTACCATTATGCTACAAATTTCTGTGATTGTTGAAGCATTTAAAGGAAATTTTGGCACTAATAAATACAACCATTACTTTCATTCATTCTCCTTGACTACAAAACTTTGGTAGAGTACTTACTATCTTAGTCCTCCATTGGTGTTGTGGTGCATGTAGTGCATAGGCTTGGCTGATGGCAAATAAGCTCTCACCAGGCACACCAACAAGTCGTCCACATAAACCACGACAGAGCTTTATCGTTCTTGTTGTGGCGGCTGTAACAGCAATGGCATTTATTGTTTCAGAGCTGACTATTACAGAAAAGGTGGTAAAGCAATGCTACCGGTGAAATGGATGCCTCCCGAGGCCTTCATGGATGGGATTTTCACGTCGAAAACTGATACTTGGTGAGTAGTTCTAATGATCAATCTCCGATGAGGTAAGTGGGGTAAATTATCACTGAAACGTTTCGCCTCGCCCCCCAGCTTGCATACATAGGATGAAACTGTAAGACTGGTCAACCTAAGATTCATATAATCTACACGTATATATCATTGGGTGATTTCAAAGTTGGTGTTAACATGGTGTTTACAATGCTTTAATGCATTGTAAACACCGTGTTAACACCAACTTTGAAATCACCCATTGTCCTTCTTTACATGTATTATTTTTCTTGTGCAGGTCATTTGGCATCTTGCTGTGGGAGGTCTTCTCGTTGGGTTACATGCCTTACCCTGGTCGTGGAAATCAAGAAGTGATGCAATTTGTGGCAGCAGGTGGTCGATTAGATCCACCAACTAATTGTCCAACACCAGTGTAAGTATAGAGATGTTGGATGTCAGTTCAGGGAAAAATCCTATTTGAAAAATGATTGCCTAAACAAGAGTCGATTTGGCGATGTTATAAACCAGCACTCAAACTTTAACTTCAGGCTGTTAGGCTCACCACCCTCCTATGTGACTCTCATATTTGCCTCCATCTTCTTCCAGCTATCGTATCATGACCCAGTGTTGGCATGCTATGTATGAGAGGCGACCAAACTTCACGACAATTCTTGAAAGGCTGGATTACTGCATGCAGGTAAGTAAGTTCTAATAGAGTAATGGGGTCGCTTTGTAAAAAGAAAAAAAAACAAATGGAAACTGTAAAAAGATACATGTTTCTTTAGTGAATCGTTTACTTTTAAAAGCATTTCTCAATTGAGGGCATATTTGGCAGTTTAGACTTGGAATGTTGTTTGTGCTTCTAGTTTGGGGCATATATGATTTTCTTTCCAGGATCCAGATGTCATTGATGCGCGGTTACCAACATTCTCACGGCGACCATCTCTTGAAAATGACTTCACAATTATGAGGCCAAAATTCACAGACCCAGCTCTGTCTATCGGCTCAGCAAAGAAGTACTCACACATGGATTCAGATGTCGAGGATTCCACAGAGCATCTTCTACAGGATGATGACAAGTTAAATGAGACAAAGAAGCATGCTAACATGTTCGCAAGTGCAGAATCACTTGATAAGTTACTGACGGATGAAAATGGGAAGGAAGAAAATTATTCAGATTTGGAGGTCATGGATGGTGCCTCTGTGTGTTCAACGGACATGTCTGCACCGAATACCCCTGGTCTCATGTTGAAAGCCTCACTCAACCAAAGCAGCGAAAGTTTGTCAGATAAGTTGGATGAGCTGGATGAAGTAGCATCATCAAATAAGAATCTTTCGGATCCAGTTGAGAATGGTTACAACGAGAATGGCTGCTTGCTTAGCAACAGTCCAGCAGTGATGGAGAATTCCAACCCAGAGGAGGTGATTCTGAATGGATTTGGTCACCATGACGATGATGAAGAAGCCATCATTGAAGAGTTATCCAATGGTAATGACCTTGACAATGATCCCTTAATTAAACGGCAGCATACAGGGTTGAAAAATCCTGCGGAGAAAAAAAATTCACTACCATTGGATGGGGTGGTGCAAAATGGGGACATGAATATGATGGATAAAGTACGACGTACATCCCAGACCAGTCAGAACTCGATTAACAATCTCGCAATCAATCTCGACAGAGTCAACAACTATTATGTGAAATCCATGGAGCGCCCAACAACACGCCTGCCGAATGGTAATGACCAACGTGATTGGAAAGTAAAGAATGGGGCACCACCACGACATTTTGAATCATCAGTTGTATAAATTTGGTGTGTGGTTGGTACACCTGATTATCACGATGGACACACTTAACGCAGCACACTTTCAGCCGGTCTGAGGTACAAGTCAGGCCGACAATCTCCAAGATCTTATAATAATCTTGACACAGTTTTCATGAATCTCTGATGTATTGCATGCTTTTAGTGAAAAGTTGTTTTGTTTCTTGAATCCTCATTTATTGACCTAGTCAATTTTTTGCATTTGATGGTGCCTTTTCTATAGGTTGTGAAGGATTTTGTTGACTGCATTTACAGTATGGACAAAATCACATCAGTTTGATGCGCTGCATTGACTCCAACTCGGTGTCAATATTTGTGTTGCCATGGCAATGATATTATCTTATTGGAAGTGATGTGAATAATTGTGAATTTTTATTTACGTTCATGGAAACAAATGAAATTCACAGTTTTTGTCATCTCTGAGTTGTTTATTGTTTCAAAGGTGTTAACCGTTGTCATGGATGCACAAGTATACTGATGTAGGGACTGTGCAAGAAACTTTCGGTACTGGTATATGTATTTTCCCCAATTGACTGAAAGAGATTAAAAAGCACAAAAAGGCCAGTACATATATGAACCTATTACCCTCCAGGAATAACTGGATTTAACATGTGTTAGGAGGGACAAATTGAGTCAATTGCGGTAAAAAATGTAAAGGTTGCATTTTTTGTTGATAAGTAACTGAAAATGATTAATGTATTGAGTTACTTGGCTTCTTCATGACACTTATATTTTTCTATGATTTTCTCAGAATGTATTGTCTGATATTGTTAGTTATTCAAGATTGAGTCGTGGTAACAATATGATGTAAATTTTGAGATGGCTACATTAGAGTTGGGCTTAATATTATCTGTGAGTAAATGAAGACAAGGGTTGGGACAAAAAGAAAAGGTGTGAATTTCACATTTTATATCATCAACATATATCATAATTTCCTATGCATGAAATGGTTTTTCTTTATGGATGATTAAAGAATTTTTTGCAATAAACAAATCTAGTTGCTTACGGCGGTCTATTGTAATAAAAACATAGAATCATTGAAAATTAACTGCTGTTCTGAATAAAAAATAAGGGGTTGTCACTTTCAGTTTAACCAGCAGTTTGAATTGCATGAAGCTGAATCTAAAGAATTAGTTGGAATGTCAGGTGTGTCCATATTCACAAACGAACCTGAGTCCGACTACAACACCTGTCTATTGCAGGAACAAAAGAACCCACTGAGACAGAAGTTGTTTTACGAATGATAGGGACCCTAATTTGACTAGAAGTGCTGGGTGACCTAAAATAACATTAGGGAGGGTTCGCAAGCGCCCGGTTAGGCCCTACGACGACGTTTATCTATTGTGTGGGTAAACCGAAACAATAGATGAACGTCGTCGTATGGCCTAACTGGGCACCTGCGAAACCTCCCTAATGTCAAGTGTAAATCAACTTGTAAAAGGTTACGAGTTATTCAAGCACCCATTGGTGGTCATAAAATGTGAATAATGCTGGTTTATATTGAGAGGGATAAAATTTTTGCCATTAATTCATCAATGTGCCCTTTCACTTGAGCTCATTCTTGCCCGTGCATTGAAGTTACCGGAATCTAATCAACCTGATGATATCAAGCTTTCTGCTGAAATAAACTGTTTCTTTATGTTGTTGTTGGACAGTAATTTAGGGGGAATTTATGGACCCAAACTGTGTGTAAGTTTTAATGAATCATGCGAGTATTTGTTCTTCATATAACCAAAAAAAGAATGTCTTTCATGGCTAGTGTTGGTGCATGTTGATGTGGAAAATTTTAACCAAAAAGTAAAAAAAAACATTTTAAAAAGTGGGGCCAAGCCCTGTACATTTTCTGGTATCTATAATCAAATTTGTTGTTCTCTTTTCGTAGTCTAGTCTCTATTTTTTTCTGAAAATACAAATTGAAATCAGGATATTTATGATTCCCCCTGAAATATTTGTCCAGAGTATATTCGCCAGTCAGTTATGTATAATGAAACCTACGTGTTAAATAATGTGGAGTAAGAGTAGGCCGATCTTGCGTCTACAGATATGGCAATGTTATCCCTGCCAATTCAACTCAAAAGGAAGTGGATCATCTGAAAGAATGATCTCTGCTGACCGAGAATCAGCAAAATAGCTACATTATGATTTGGAGTATTCACACTCGAGATCTGGTTTATGATCCATCGCGGATTAATAATCCCATTTATTTAGGAAAGAATAGGCCTAGGCCTATTCAGTGACAGTACTGCTTGACGCACAAGTGGATCATGTTCCCTCTGTTCATTGATAAGGCCTTTGTTTCTAGAACAGTATGTTTAGAGTGTCCTTAAGAGACTTTCAATGGATGGACGGGCTAATCACAATTTTCCGATCTGGTGGAACTCAAAGGGTGTTTGGGTCCTTGTAATATTCACTGGTGTTTCACTGCATACGTGATGAAGGTTGGGAAATCAACTGCAAACTGCTTTTATTACGAATGGTGTAAGACTGATGCATTTATATTCATAATCGTACATAACATCTAAATATGAATAGATTATGGTGTTATCATTTCATGATCTTAATGAATTACAATAGTAATTGTTCACATCATTGATATTGATGTATGTATTTATCAAGATCTGGTAAAATTAAAGATCACTTGTCGACCACAGATGGACCTGTGTATGTCAGCAAAGACTCCATTTTCCAGTATCAACAGTGGTGACTTGTGGTAGTCTCAGTGGTTTGCTGGTTTTTTGCTGCCTTTGGTCACATCATCCTTGTACATAGGCATTTCGAATACCGGTAGTTTGCTTATAACCTATATAGAAAATGTTCATATTTTATTATATGAATCAACCCGGTCTGGTCTGGCTTGGAAGGAAAACTTGCAAGGAAAATATCTGTAAAAGTGAATTGATTGTTGCAGTGGCCATTCGAGTGCTCACTTTGTTGAGAAGCTGGTTATAATTCATAGCCATAGTTGTGATGTGATCTTGAGTGTATGCTTTTTGTATTGCTTTCTGTTTTTTTCCATCTGATTCAGATAATATCAAAGGCCTTCAAAAAAATGGCTAGGGTAATAATTTCAAGATTGTTTTGATATTTTGAGCTCTTCATCAAAAATACCTTTTCGTCCCTGATAAAATGTGCCAAATTTTTGTTTCTGTTTGGCGTGTACTGAGGGACACCCTTCAATATGTGCAGAATTCTTGGTTTTGATTAAGAATTTATTACTTTTCTTGTTGAGTATGTAAAAAAATAATGAAAAGACTGATGAACAAGCTCTCTATAAGTCTTTATTTATTTCATATCATTTCACTTCTGGAATATCACTTGAGATAACAGTCCTCAGAAGTGCAGTTTCTTTTCAGTTACAAAATTAGAACTTAAAATCTTTAGAATCCCTTTCTCTGAAATACCTGGCTTGTCTTCTCCTCTTCTCTTCTGCTTGAATCTTTATCGAGACCATTTGTCGGCTTATCTGAAATATCACAAAAATATGTTGATATATTTACTTTTGAACAAAAGATTAAATGTTGAAAAATTAGATTTCAAAATGAGTACCGTAGTTGAAAAAAATCCACTCTTTACTGACAGCAGAGAAGAAATATAATAACGTTTTTGAAAAAATGCTAAACTGAAAATTTGTGAGCAGAAAAGTTGAGGAGTTTGTGAAAAATAATGTATACCAGCTGTTGTGTGAAATATTGTGGCAGCCTTCCGTGTTATGGTGTTAGCTTTGTACACCTTCTTTCTGTGTGGTGAAACTGAATACAATATACTGCTAGATTAATAAGTGTGACAAATATCAACGTAGTATGTCACCTAATTTTTATATCTAAATGACAATTTTACCATTTCCACTTGAGGCCTTAGCTCAAAGACTGAAAAGAAATCAATGACTTATTAAAACAAACACATGATAAAATTTATCACCATCGTTGGAAATGATTATGATACCAATGTTCTGTCACTCAATGATCCAAAACTATGTCTGAATTGTTCAAAGTATCATTCAGATTGTTGAATTCTAGTTTGAAATATGATTTTTTTCATGATTTAGGCTTCAGGTGAGAATGGACTTAGCACGGAGGCAAGCTAAGAGTGGCATAACAAGTTGAGAAAAGCCTATGACATATCTTAAGTCCAGAACGAAAAGGCAGCACGTGATTGTTTACTGTAATATAGATGCTTTTTTCATTAAACTGTCGTAACAAGACCCAAGAGACCAAATGCGCAAATCCGTCATTGTCATGTCTGACATAACGATTTTTAAGAATTGACATTTATATGGAACATTTGCATGTTTGCCTATACTGTAAGTATAATATATACATGGACTGTTGTATTATTGTTATATCGATGAAGTCACTCACTGTCTCACCGCTTTGGTCATTTGTCACAGTTGTAAGGTGTTCACATTTTTCTGCATCATGTCACATTTTAAGGATCACATCGGTGAAATTGTATTTCTGCATCCGAAGACCCATCTCTTGGCTGTAACTTCTTGGATGGATACTAATGTATAATCATGGAAATTTCACTGTTCATTTTACTAACATTGAGGAATAAATTGTGGCACAGTTTCTGCAAAAAAACATTGAAGAATGTAATGTTTTGCAGACATACTAAATAATGATGAAAAACATAATTTGCTGAACTAACTGGCCTTGTCCGGTGCCAAAATTGTGAATTGTATTACTGCCATATATTTCCATTTATATCACATTTGACAGTAGGGCCTAGGCCTATTCAAGAAACAATCAAAAATGTGCTTAAAATATTTCACTTTCAGTTTCTCATAACTAAATATGTTTCAAATCACATCTTAATCAGACTAAAAAATTATTTGGTGCATCAATTTCTTAAAAGCCTTGGCACATTTAAACTTACAATAATGGTACTATTCTTTGTTACTTTTTTTCAATATGTTACAAATTAGTTCATCTTTTTCCCCTCATCTAATGAGGATACCCCTTTTTGCTGAGAAAGGTCAAGAAATATCAAAGAGTTATTGATGTACGTCATTATTACTTCTTGAACTTCTGGTGTGGTAAAGTTAACCAAATATTCGTGGAAGTAACTGTCCTCGAACTTGTGTTATGGTTAACAGTTAACCAGAAATTGGTGGAAAGTAACTGCTAATCTGATTAACCAACATATACAAGGTTAATGAATGATAACCTAGTGTTAATGAATGTCAACCTAGTTCTTTGAGAATGTGACGAGACACTCTGAATCACTGCGTAATCTAGATAACAGCAAAAACTCGTAAACGAGCGAGGTTTAGAGAAGGCATAATGAAGTGATTTAGGGAAAAGTTCAGTAGAAGGTACCAGTTCATTTATAGTGGATTTTCAACCAGATGGAGTATTCAATACCCAGTATTAGTTCTTTTAAGGTTGAAAGTGAACTAAATGAATCAGTATGAGGTAAATTCAATGAATTTAGGTGGGATAGCAGATATTTTTTGAAGTGTTGATGAATGGAGTAAGAATTGTAAATAGTTTCGTCAGCATGACATGATCAGTATCTGGCATTGAAAAGTTGAATGAAATAATTGTGTAGATGGATCTCTGTTCCTTCATTTCTTGTCTACTTTTTCTGTTTGATAGATGATGCCTTCCAGTATAATTATTTATAATCTCTTTGGAGAATGGTTTCAGCTACAAACCTAGGTTTCAGCTTCAGAGCTTTCCCTAGGGAGGTATACAAGAAGGTTACACAATTATAACATCAATTGTATGTTATATATTCAGCGCATAAACGTGATATATTGTGGCTTTCAAAGATGTAGTGAAAAATTGATTATGAATAGGCAGATGTACCTGGGAAAAAAGGACAGATTCCTCTCTTTTGAGTTCAGGTTGGCCCTGTTTTGTTTCATGTGTGGTGCTTGTCTGTGTGGCCTTTGTTGTTGATTATGGAGGTATCTTAGTAAATTTTGTACATCCTTATGTGCATGTAAATAGTATAAGTGCCTCCAATATCCAGCATGGACACATAACGCTACATCTCAAGTTAAGTTGATTCCTTGAACTTTATGCTTTTCTAAAGACCCCATATTCAAATTCAAAATCTAAAGGTAGGCCAACATCTCCTCTGACTCGTGAGTCAGCAAATTGGTACACAAAATACTTACCAAATTTGCTCTTGTCTGACAAATTTGGAGTCAGGAATTCAAGTAGTACCACATGATTGGTCTATAGATTATTTATTGGTAATAAGAAACTGATGAATTGTTCTATCAAATCAACTTGAGATGGAGTATAGACTAATGTACAGTTCTCCTTTTGCTGCTGTAAAGTTGCTGATGTGACTTAGTCTGGTCAGTGCAATAGTGTGAAGTAAAAGATTACCAAATGTCTTACTATTTAGTTTACACTTAGGTCAATAGTTAACCATAAAACTGCCTCTGAAGTAGGTTAACAGTTTCCATTAATCTTTGTTGATAGTTTACACAGTTTTATTTACATAGTTTCTTCTTACTGCATTTACATGAGGACAGCCATTGAAGATGCCAACAGAATTCAAATAAGTCTTTTTTACTTGGCTTCATACATGAGTCTCAAGATGGTGGAAGACATGTATTTTATCTTTTAAACACAGTCTGACCAGCCCCAGGCTGGTTGCATATGGCAAGAATACTCTTGTTCCAGTATTTGGGACATCATAACAATGGATGTTTGAAGTGATTTTTTACTGATTTCTAAATCTTCGAGCAAGAACGTCCTCAGGTAAAAGCAGTCAGGGCAGTGGTGATACCCTAATCTGTTCAGTAGTCAAAATGGAATAAGGTTGCCTGTCGACCTAGTTGATTAATTTTATCTCTATTTATAGTTAATGTAATTAATCCCTCCCTCTGAGTGAGATTCACATGTACAGTTTCATTTTGGGCCTGTACATATAATGCAGATATCTGTCTAGGTATTAAGTGGAGAAACACAACCTTGGTTTGAAGTCTTTTAAGAATGGTCAAAATTGAATGGAAAGGAAAATGTTTAGAATGATGTCCTTACTGAGGCCACTTTTATCTACCTTCAACTTGCTTTCAACAATTTCCTGTAGGTTGATTAAGGAATTTTTTTTCCTTGTTGATGTATGAACTATCTATACCATTAGCCCCAACACCCGAAAATAGGGAAGTCAGTGTTGAGGAACAGAAAGTTTGATCACTTGAAAGGTGATGTTAACTGGCATACATGATCATTTTACTGGGAAATTTATACCGATTATACACTACCGATTGCATTCATCATCTCATTTGTTGCTTCATACAGTCATCTAGGAACAAAAAAATTGGCATTGAAATTTTGGATATCCAAGATGGTTCTCCAATATTGAATTTTGGATCTCCAAATGATGAGTTTTGTAGTCCAGTCATATCATTTGTATTACAGTGTCTGCTCATTGTATTGCGAGTACTACTTATAATACTCATGTACATGAAAAAACGTCTGGTGTATGTGTACAAGCTGTAGATTCTTAAAACCTTTGTGACCGCTATGTTTGGGATCAGCCAATTTTTTAGATTTTCTCATGAATCATTATGGTCTGTTATGTAATTTTTCCATTTTGAAAATCGAAAGAAACTTTCCAGTCATGCTAGAAATTGCGATCTCAAATTATACAAATTATGACTACTTCTTTGGTAAAAATCATACTGTAATTGTAACCATATCAGAGAGGTATATCACGTTATTATTATGAGTATGTTGTATAATGCATATCCAGTGTCTATTTAGGTGATTAGTCATTATAATCTATATTGAAAAGGTAACTGTTTGTGGTATATTCTGGCAGCAGGTGATGAGCACTATAATAAGATGCTAGCAGAAATACAGAAAATGATGCATCATTTAAGGTGCAGATTCCTGTTGATTTCTTGATGACTGTTAGAATATCCATGCATTGGTGATACAACTATAGTTGAGCCAAGTTAACTTCTAAAGAGGTGTGTACATACGATCCACATATCACTGGCTGCTACAGAAGCAAAGGTGGATATTCTGACACCAGTCCCAGACCCATTGAATTTTACCCTTGGAACTGAAGCAAACAAAAAACTGACAGTTTCCATTATTTATTCATTTCTCAGCATACATTCTCTTTTTGGCTATGTTTTAAATGAAAAAAAAACTAAACAAGCAAATCCTATTCTCTGAAACAGTTTTTCACCTTACGGAAACATTATTTGCAAAACAAAAATGCTGAAAAGTTTCTCAATTACATAACATTTGAATATCACATTTTTTATTGTGATCTACTTTAGATTTAGATTGCATATATCCAAGTATAAGTGAGTTATGTGTGAAATATATCAAAGGAGCATAAACTAACCTAAATCTGTATGGTATTTTAGTAATTTTTTGTGGCTGGTCCCTCATATTGTGGCTGATGGTATGACCTGTACGGTGTACTGTATTGTAATGTGCATAAAATTAACTGTACCCCAAGCAGTCTCAACTTCACTTGCCCTGAAAGGAGTGAGCGTAATTTCTTGACCTCAATCCATATGTAAACGCATTCTACTTGAAAACACTCAAAAATCATCACAGTAAAAAAGCTTACCTTCATGTCATGACATGAGAGCTTTACCACCCAATTTAGAAAATATTTCAGAGTTTTGTGTATTAAATTGGTTTATTACCAGCACTTGCATTCTGGCATACATACCTGATGATCAAAATTTTCTTAGCCTATTTGTTACCATGAAATTTGTCACTTCTAGAAGTAGGCCTATAACCATTGTAGCCATCGGAGTGGGTTTACGCTCACGCCTTGAGGGGTCTTTGCAAATTCAAATGGGACCATTGCTTTTTCTGTACTTAATATTGTAATGATGATATTGTGAAATTGAGGCAACTTGGAGTATGCAGGTCTGTTCTTTCCCATCTTAACCGCACAAGCCTTCTTCAGAAATGTATTCTTAGATGATGAACATGGCCATGTCTCCATTTTAAGTGTGAAAAGACTGAGATCGCAATGCCCGTATCTTGAAGTTGGTATTAACTGAAGCCGTATACCACTTTTCTCCATGTCGTGCACAGATAGGCCTAATTCGCCCCCGGGTTTGAAATTGGTTCAACAAATCTTTGAGTGTGCAACATGGGGTGGTTGGCAGGATTTAAATTTGTTCATCAGTATTAGGGAAAAGCGTTAGAATTCTGCTCCAAGGCTCAAAATTGTTTCATTTGATGTGTGTAACCCAATGATCTGGGGCCTGTTTCATGAAGTGACTTTAGGCTAATGGTACCATTAACTTCAATGCATTTTCCATTTGGTTAAAGGTACCATTAGCTTAAAGTCACTTAATGAAACAGGCCCCTGGCCGCCAGTTTTCCTTCATTATCAGGGTGAAAATTTGCTGCTAATTGTGTCAACCCATGAGGACTTCAAAAGAACCTGGAATCATGATTCAGATAATCTTTCCTCATTTCATGAAGGAGTATTAAAGAATGATTCACCATGTTTTTAAGTGTGAAGAAACTCGCCTACATACCTGGCTTCCTTCCAAAAGGACTTTTCTCTTTGGTGCTGTCTGTGTCTGTCTCCGGTGACAGATATCTCGGTTATCATACATACATGTACATGTATATGGTGTAAAGCATGTTTATCCAGTTGCAGCTATCCATTTAGCATCACCTGTGTAAGAAACCTCCAAGCTTTTAAGGGAATGTGGTATCTTCAGAATCAAGAAAGAACATAGCGAAACATCAGCATTACGTCAAATACCTGGTTGAAAATAGGGCCTACACGTCATGTGTGCTTTCAGTATTAATGCAGAGTAAAAGAGATCGTCCCACTAACGCTTACACGAACAGTAAGGCTGTTGGGCTAAATACAGGTTAGATAGGGTACAAATGACAACCTTGTGGTATCCTGTTTGCTCTAAATTGTTTAGTGAGAAGTCAATGGAAGACTCTCACGAAATCAGAAGAGAAGTGAATTCTTCTCATGATTAAATTAATAGCGTTAACGTTAGTATTATCGCTAAGAGGGCGATCTCTTTCACAATCCATTTTGTTGCTTTCACTAAATTTCCTCAGTAGGCCTACTATAGAAACAAAGTACAAGCAGAAATACCATCTCAAACCAGCATGTAGTTGATTCTTGACAGGATTATTGAGAGACAGGGTCAGTGTGGGCAGTTGAAGGTATTGTTTTGTTTACTGCCCTCGGTATACTCGTAGGCCTGTCTCGGGCATAAAGGAAGGCTGTTGGCAAGACTGTGTCCTACCGGTAATTCAAGGAATAAGGATCCCAAACATGTGATTTTTTGATGGTGTTGCCTGCAAACATAACAAAGTTAATGGACAAACAAAAGAAGCTTCAGAATGGCTTTAAAGACTTAATATGTAAAACGCATTCTTGTGTATATAGTCCCGACCGTGTCATTTGTTACGATTTAATCAATGAATAATAAGAATAATGATAATCACAATAAAATTGTATGTATGTTCACCATAATTAATAAGTAATAAAATGACACTTGTTCGATTCTTGTCTCCAGTCTGTTCAGATTGTGGCATCTTTTCTTGTCTCTTTTCAGATTTCAAAGCAAGGTTTGGTCCAGTTTTCTGGGGGTCATTCTTGCACTGCCTTGATTTTTCCTTCCTTTTTTCTGCTTTTTCAAGATATCACTATGTAATTATAAGAAAGAAGTAAAGAAAGTGTAGACTTTTGGTTGATGTTATTTTAAGAAAAAAAGGCTTTCCCCTGCCGGGATTCGAACCCGGGCGCAGCAAGTTGGTGGTGCATATCGCACTTGATCTGGTCCATCTTTCCTGCACTTGAAGTGCGTGTGGTGCAAATGCCCTGTTCACACAAGACCAATTGTGGAAAAAATAGCAAATTGTAATGTCTCAGATTACAAAAGCAAAGAAATACAAATTTTTTGGGTGCCACCAGCGCTGCACGGGGAATGCTAGCGCAGGCCTGAAAATCATTTTCACCAATTTTTTTCGGAAATAATTTTTTGGCAGAATATTTTCGCACAGTTGACTAGGCCTGCTCAATCTTGAAGTGGTGAGATTCAATCTGAGACAATAAAATGTAAATTGCCTGGACAATGATCCAGAGTGCACAACCCATATTTGATTTGATCAACTGATTAAATCAACAATGGGGGACAAACCTTGCTTGGGAATCTTTGATGCCTTCCCGTGGTGGAATCATGCGTCCCGAAACAGCCCTCATCTCCATTCCCTGCGTCGTGAGCACCCGGATCATTTTGGCTGGGCGGTCTTCTCCCATTTCTGTGGGATTCAAGAATTGAAAGTTGTCCAGCCCCTGATCCCTCTGCTCGTGCGCCGTATCAACTACATCACTGCATCATTAGATAACGATGAACAGCGACCACCACCAGGAACGGGTGGTGGTGGATCCCACGCAGTTCCACACACCCCACCCCGTCGGTGGCACGGTTACTAATTCAAGATACCTACAGAATAGCACAAAATTGACACACAAAATGATAATAAGCAAAAAGTCAATCTCCAGAATTCACAAATTTTCGACCCCAACCGGGGTTACTAATTCAAGGGGCAGAATAGACGGATAGACATGACTTCCCCAGAGATTATTTCGCTGTCGTCTCTGCCTCCCGGGTTATGAGGTGTTGCCCAACCATGAACCCCTGTGAATGGTTCAAATTTCGAGAGAAAAAAATATCTGTCCCCAGTTTTGGAAGTGTTGTCGGCAAGACGCCTATAATGCAGGTTTTCCAGATCCGAGGTGAAGGAAAAACCACGCGATGCTGCAAGTCGGGAGCGTGATGGCTTTTAGGGACTCGCTGGTTTCACCATGGGAAGCCCCCAAGATTACGTCACGAACGGATCGGTGACGTAGTCATATCGGCGGGAAAATTCAACCTCATTTCGTTTCAGAAGTTGATGGTCACTCCGTCGTAGTTTGAATTGAGGATTGCTTATCGTCTAGCAACGCGGACCAATTAATAATGCAAGGACAGATGAAGGCGTTTCCTTATATATTTCCATGTGTAGACAATAGAAATGTAGGGATTATCGAAAAAACTTGAGGCATAGACTTGCGGACTGAGGCAGGTTCTGCCAAAATGGAACACGATAATCGGAATCGTTGGAATTTTCTTCTCTCGGATGACTTCTTCGTAGGTTGGACTTACTGTGACAGGTGACGAAACTAACGATTTACATCAATAACCGACGTAGGAAGTGCCAAAAAACCCAAAATTGATATTCTGAATAAAACTTGCGATCACGATGCATGATGATTACTTAGTGGAATACCGGCCACTTCGTGGATAGTGTCTCCTCTTTGGTGAAATTTATGTGATACGGTTCAAAAATTGAAAGTGAACGTCCGTGCAAGTTTAGGATTGCTGTGATTCTTAAAAATACTTTAAAATATTTTCCGCGGAAATCTGACGTAGGATTGTTGACGTAGGCGACGTTGGCCGAAGAGTCTGTGATGTAGAGCTGTTAGTTTGGATTGGAAGCCGCTATTTTGCGATGAAGTGAAAGACCTTGATTTCGTATTGAAATAGGCCTAAGGACGGGCCTTTTCTTGACAAAAACTTCAATAAGGGATAGTATCATACGAGATAATTTTGTGCGGTTTCTGCAATAATTGACTTGAATCCATTGGAATCGAACGTCACCATAGTGCTTCGCAAAAAGGAAGCGCTGTACAGAAGCCCGAACTAAAGCGCTAAGACGATTCAAATCGTGCGGGGATCAGCATTTTTTTGTGAAAGTCATCGTCTGTGACGTTATTTTCTGACTTATCGTCTGCTCAGGAACTCATGGGTGTAAATTGCAGAATGGTTCACGCACAGAACGATGGTCTACGTGTAAGTGTATTTCCTTGACCATCCTTAGAATAGGCCTATGAGGTTCTTAGCGCTCGCTCCTCTTCGCCGTCATCGCACCGGCGCGGTGATGGATGGAGGGAGCAAGTTGAGATTCCCTGATTACCGTGCATCAGGATTTCGACGGATGCTATCGCCACACAAGCTTGTCAGAAGTTGGAAGAATTCGACTCGTGTCGTTTGATCAGTCTTTTTTGTGGAATGGGCAGTATCGCCGCGGGAGTGTAGCGGCAAAGACGGGAACCATGTCGTCTGCACTTAGACTGGTTCCTATCTTTGCCGCTGCATTCCCGCGGCGCTCATTGCACAACAAATGAGCGCCGCAAAAACTGGAACCAATCTACTCTAATCTTTTCATTAGTAATCATCATTTCCTAAAGATGGCGATGGTGTAGTCCAGCCAGATTGTCGCAACGACCGTCCGTCGAAAACGGGAGTTAATGAAGAAATCTCCTTATTAGCAGGCCAAAGGTGCACTCAGATTCATCTACCGCTGCAATATGATAAACCTGCTATGATCTTAATAATATTTTGTCTTCAGGTGTCAATAAAACGTCACTAAGAATGAACTCTAGAAACGGGAACGGCAATAACGAACGCCGGCACGAGAAATGTCTTCATCATTGCCTTGGCGCCATCTCAGCCGAGCGTCCGATTCAACGTCCAGTTCCGAGACAGCTCAAAAGGTGCGTACTCACTTGTTCTGAAATAGACGGGTTGGAGACTTTTGGGGATTGCCATGCAGGGATTTAGCATACCGGTAACCTCCGTCACGCGGTGTCACGTTGCGTAGATACGCGAGGCCGTGTCTAAATGACACTGTCCTCGCGGGCCTTTATATAATTTTTCATTATTTCCGAACATTTTGACGACCATTTTGTAGTCCCATTCACCTCTTGAAAGAGTTAACTAGTGCGATAGCGGTTTTATATTCCGTTCCATACCATGCAGTGTCGTGGGTGGCGAGATGATGATGCCTCGATCTATTCGTTCGATTTCATCGATTTTAGCACAAAGCATCAGTGTCTATGGAGAAAAGAAAACCTACGATTGGATTTTCACATCGACGCAGTAAAAGGTTCCCCGAAGCTGATAATCCAGTAGGCTACGGTGTTATTTGGTTCCGGTGACCTTGGCCTAACATATAAACAGAAATTTATACCCATATATGGTAAACTAACTATGCCCATTGATACTGAATACTTGGGGGAGTACGGTTAACAAAACAAATGTTATGTACGCAATACAGAAAAGAGATTTTCGGGAATACTTTTATTTGCCTTGCAGCTATTGTTACTCCGTTCCGAAGTAAATTGAAAAAAGTACACATTAGGGGTTTGGAAAGGGCCAATATTCGGCCTGGATTTTATCCATACGTCGAAAGAATTTAGTCATATAATCGGTTTAGGTGTCGTGGAAAATATCCTATCGGACCCACGAGACCCTCAGTGCTGGGCTGATGCAACTTCGTCGTCGTTCCACGTGCGGTCTTTCCGCGTCTCGTGTGCTGTACTGTTCAACGACGGCAACAACGAACTAGAATTGATAAAAACCAATCAGAAATCACGTCGCAAAGACTGTATAGTACCTGAAGCAGTAACCATGGTAACTGCACCGAATAACGGCGCAGCCATCATTGTTGGCCACGATTCTAGAGTTGTAGTGCGTGCGAGATTAATCACGTCGATCGCGTTGCGGAGGCATTTGATTGGATGACGGCCTGATCGGTGTTCTTATGTAATCAATCTGATTGGATGCCAGATGACCACCTCACGTCCCAACTTGAATCGGTATTTTGGTTCTTTCTTGGTGGTTTTCGGATCACAAAGATAATCCCTTTATGTTGGTCATGAACTTTTCCAGGTACTTTATCTCTGAGGGTGCTATGCTTGACATCCAAGTCTTTTGAGGTCTGTAGGCCTACTGCATAGGAAAGCCGGACAGAAGAAGGAAATTAGCTTTTAGGCCATTATTATATTGACACTGATGGTCATTATCCAACGAAGATGTTAGACAACTCAAAAAGAATAAGGAATTATCAACAACGAGTGGTTGGGGTCTCCCCACTCGCTCGAGGCGGGCGACACCACGCACCACGTATAAAGCTACATAGGAATCCACCATCGATTTTCAAGCTGATTTTGCGTTGCGACTTGCTTTGCAACTGGGTTGCGTTGCAACTGGGCACTCGATCGCCGTAGTGGACTCGCAGACGCGATTTCCACAAATGGCGAAGGTGTGGTCAATTTCAGTCGGCAGTCGGTCGGCGACAGGTATCAGTTCCTTGCGATCGTATTCAATCGCAGGTAGCAGGTTGCAAAGCAGGTCGCAACGCAGGAAATCAGCAGTGGATTCCTAGCTTAAAGGCCAATTCATACCTCTCGGTTTTGCGCTTTCCGTTCCCTATGTTTATGTGTGGTGCCATCAATAAAATAATTTATTCTACCACGCACTCACATAGGAAACGGACTAAGCGCAAAACGCTAAGTACATGTAGATTCATACTTCTCCGTTTTGCGCTTTGCGCTTGTGCGTTCCCTGTGTTTATGTGTGGTACCAACAATAAAATTACTCTTTCTACCATGCACTCACATAGGAAACGGACAAACGCAAAGCGCAAAACGCAAAGTATCAACGCGGACTATCAAAAATGTAAACAGGCTGAAGTTTGTCCCGAATCTGCGTGTATGCCTATATTTTTTAATACCCGGAAATTTCCGATCATTTGTTATTGATTTTGACCAATGGGATTGCTTGTTTGTCCTCTGCGGATGGGGGGGGGGGGGCG